>CAJNIZ010043905.1:30302-109581 GCA_905231905.1 Symbiodinium pilosum
ATATATATATATATATATTTTGCTGAGTGGTTTGGCAGTGGGCTCTAGCTCGAGATTCTGGTCCCAAGCATGATGTCCTTACCAGCATGGGTAAGTTTTCCAAGATTATGTCCGTTTGTTTTCGAGAGTTTGCAAAGATTCTACAGGCGTCTCTGTTGTGCAGCTTTCAGCACAAGCTCAAATACCCAAATCTCAAGCCTCGAAGTAGAACTCTGACATTCTCGCTGCCAGCCAGGTCCTTGTCACAGGCTTCCAGCCCTGAACCGTTCGTAATCCCTGAACCAACAGCAATCATCCGAAGCTGCAGTGACGGGCCGCAACCCTCTGAAACATTGATCCCAGAAGAAGAAGCTCAACATCTCACTTTTTTCAGTAGTGATGTCCGTGTGAATTTTGTAGTATTTCCGCAGAACATCCGCGTCCAACTTGATGCTAAACCTGACAAACACGATGTGGATTTATGAAGAATGCTGTCAAGATTCATCGATTTTCCTTCCGTCCTTTCAGGGGGTTCTATGGATGATTATCAAAATGGAGGGCTTGCTTGTGGATCACCAACATCGTTCTTAACCTGCAAGTAGGTGGCATTTTGTGAGGAAATCCTCCACCCTCTCGCCCGAGGTCTTGAGTGACTTGCTCGGAACGTCCTCCTAGCGCGTCCGAGGATCATGATGCGGGAGTTTCTCAGAAAGCGTTTTAACACTACTCACACATTCCCCACCGGAATCCCCCAAAGTCCCCTTATCATGCTTGCTTACCTCCAGGCTCCATACTGCGGTGAAGGATATCTAGCACCAACTAATACCCTCAGAAAGGAATATTATGAATATTATGCGAGTGAGTATATTTAACTATAGGATATCAGCTGTTATCGCTTGCGGTTTCTTAACCTAGCTTAGGAGTCGCCTTCTACGACGCGGCAAAGGTCTCCCGAAACCATTTCTGACTGACATGATTCCCCTGAAGTCTCCCTGTTCAGACTCAGGTTGCACAGCCGTCTTGCCAAACCCTAAACCATACACCCTTCCCCCTAAACCCCTCAACACGAAACCGTTGAGGCAGCTCATTTTGAGAAACTTCCAGCTTAAACAATCAAAGAAGCAGCTTGCGGGCTGCCTTGTTTGGCCTGTGCTAATTACTCAACATCACTTGAAGGTTAACGGGAAGGCCTAAGTCGCTGTGTGCCTGCTTCCCCTGAATTGGGAAGCAATTTTGTGGTCATCTCAATTGTGTTGGCCCATTTCAGCCACCCATTGACTAAGCAGGCTACCCCGACATAGAATACACCCAAAGTAACCCAAAGACAATCCTGCTATCCAAGGAATTTGCATCATCTTGGTTTTAGTGCTGAGCCCTTTTTTGGCTTTAGACGTATCCATTTTCAGCTTAGCTTTTCTTATTGCACCCACCCAAACTTTCACTGAGATGTGGGTTCAGCGTTTAGGGTCTCGAGCTCCAAGTCCCTCACTCCAAAGCCCAGCAAGCACTCTCAAAGCCCAGCGCCAATCTGTTGGCTGTCACCCTACCTGAACCCCCGAAATCATTTTCAGTTTGGTTTGGCCTCTATAGGGTCCTGAATTGCAATGACCAGTGTAGTGTGCCAGTCCAAGAGTTGCTTCTGGTACAAGTTGCTTCTCGTCGGCGTGATGTTGAGCATTGTACAGTGCAGCCTAGAATGACAGCGCCGAAAATACGATTTTTTCCTCCCAGTGGTCTGGCGTGTAGGGGTCATGATCGGTTATTTGGGTTAGCATGTAGAGTTCTGTGGTTTGGGTTGAAGGGTTGCATGCAGTTCTGAGGTCTTACCTTTGTTGTGCTTTGTTTGTTGCATTGCCATGTCTTGGAAGGCTTTTGAAACCTGCCTGAGCATGATTTTGCAGGAGGGCAAAGTTGGGGCTTGTTGCTGAAATTTGACAAGCCTGAAGATGAATAAAGCTCTTTCCCCAAAGTCCTGTTTCTGCTCCTCAAGAGTCAACCAGTGCATAGCATTTCTGCTGCGGAATCTGAAGCTCCAGAAGATCCTGCCGACAGGGCCGAGCGGGCATCTTTGCAGGGTTTCTATCTGCGATATTTTGGGTGCCCAAGCCTTGAAGTTGATTCTTTAATCTGGAGCAGGAAACTTGAACCCAACAACCTACGAGGCTACTCAGCTTAACGACTCCAGTATTTGGGAAACAAGCCGTCCTGTGTCAAGGTCGTCAGAACAGGGAGTGCTAGCTCTTGCGGGGGCATCCCTGCAAGAGGTGCAATGTTCTGTTCGTTATGTTGGTACTTGATATCTCCGAATTCAGAGGATGGCTATGGAGGGTCTATGGCAATCTTTTCTCAGGTGAGTTTCAGCTACATCTAGCTTGCAAAATTCATGACTATTCACAGACATGTATCTATCACAATCACTGCTTTTTGCAAGTTTACTTTCAAAAGAGCAAGATCCCCCCAAGACCCCAGCGAACGATCCAAAGCATTGAGGAACTCCAAAGCTCAAACCCCGTACAGTATGGCCTCATGCCTGCACCTTGTATGGTACTCCTATGAGCAAAATTCAAGTCCGAAATTCTGAGCCGTGAACGTCCCTATGTACCCTAAATGTCCTTGAACATCGCGCAATAGCTCTTTTGAGCCAATCGCATCCCTTCAAAAGCCGCCTAAAAATCCTCGGATTTAAGGGGCAGAGAGGCCAAGGCTGCGACGACCGCCTGTGCCCAGCTCACCACCCGCTTGGAGGTGGAGTGGGTCAATTTTCGGCAGCCTGAGGGTGGGTCTGGTGTCTAAAGTTGTAAGATGACGGATCCAGGGATATTCCATGCTTGAGGATGAAAGGTTTACCCTAATCATGCCCCTGACCCTTAGCAACCCTATTTCAAGGGGGGCTTAGCAGGGTCCTGATTAGGGATAAGAATCAAATTGAATTATCTTGCACATGCTTGTTCCCCTGTATGTACAGCCAAGGCCAAGGAATGTGGTCGAGAGACATGACTTGGGGGTGTACGGTCCGCCAGAAAAACGTGGAGCACCATATAGCCCTTCTTCAAAAGGACTGTAGTCTTGATAGGGCCCTTTGTAGGGTTCCTTTTTCGTTTGGGGAGGGTAGCGTTTGCTGATGTGCGCGTACATGGTTCTAAGGCTCAGGGCCCGGTGCGTTAGAGCCTAGAGAGGTCACTTGCGTTGTGCACAATCTTTGTTACCCTAATCCCTCAACCCTCGGCTTTTGTTGTCGCCTTTCTCGCAACTTGGGGGCTTAAGACGTCAGATAATTCGTGGGAGGCTTCATCGTTTCGCGCGCCGAGAATCTTGTTTAAAGCGCCGCCAACCTTATCGCGCCTCTATTGCTCCACTAATTCTATCATGGATCCTTGCTATCATGGCAAATCCACGCTCAATGTGTAGGTCTGTTTACCAAGGTCAGGCTTCTGAGTCATGAGCTTCTCAGTTCGGGCAATTCTGTATGACCTTTTCCAATACTTTAGCTTCTACCTTCTGATTGAGGCTTTGTCGGGACCAGGCAAGCATGGGTCTTATTTCAACTTGCCTTGACCCATTAAGGTCGTGATGATGTTTCATACAGTACTCGATGAGACAGGCACATGTTTGATGCTAGGTTGTGCTGGGGCTTAGTATCAGCCAAGAGGGATTGTTCCCTCTACCGCACCACTGTTCATATTAATCCCTGCCCGAGGCCTAAGAGGCGATGTCCTAGACCCTAAGCCCAGAACCCAAGGCCTTAGCCCTATTCGGTACGCCAGAAACCCTAAGATCACCAAGCTTTGCGCTTCATTTCGGCAGCCCATCGGGCTCGAAGAAAACAGACGTTGTCCAATCATGAGGCATCGTAGATAGCCATGACAATCACTCCGCCAGGAGAAACGTTGTTCCCTGGTGTGCGTGATTTTCGAAAGTGATTACGGGCTTCCCATTTGTTAGCTTCTGTCATTGTCAGCGGTATATGGGTCATGATTGCAAGGCAACTTCTGTAGCCAACCTGGCGCCCACTAACTTCAGCAAACAATCAGTGCCACAGCCCTCACAAGCGCCTGTGGGTCCACGATCAGCCATGAGCCTAGGAACCTCAGCCCTGAACCCTCTACCATAAGCCCCACCACCGAGTCCTCCCCAAACCTATTGGAAGCATGCTCGTTGTGGCCCGGCATGGACCACCACTTCGCGAGAAGTTGGCTGAAGTCCCTGTCCACGAAGTTAGAGACCCTGACGGCAGCTTGCCACAGATTTTCTTGCAAGGAGAGTAGATTTAACACATCGGTCCACTCCAGTCTACATGTTGCTGCTAGTAGCCACAGTACCCACCACCCCAAATACTTGAACAACATGAAGTTGGCAATGAGCAGCTTTTGCTGCTCATGAGTTCATGAGCAGCCAAGATTTCCACTGAAGCATGTGATCCCCAATCCCCTCTCTCAAAGACACATCCTCAGCCTTTTCTCTCTCTCCACCACCGAAGTCTACGCATGATCGATTCATGGCCTTTGCGTTCATTACCCCAAGACTTCGAGCAGAAAGAAGTGAAGTGGCTTGAAAAAACACGATTGCCCAAGCGTGCGGATATAGCAACATGCCCCAGATCCTGAGGAATGGTCCTGGGTTGGAGAACGCCTCTTGTCTGAGACCTGTGTAAAGGCACTTGTTTAGATAGGCCTGTGAAAGCTTCGGGAGACGCCTATCATTGTCAGGAACACTGAAAGCGTGCTGTTCCGAGAATTCTGAGATCATTTTCAGCCGAGCTGCGCCTTAAACCTTCAATCTCAAAGTGCCCGCTGTAACCATGAAGCAATATCAGCGACTACGTCCGCCATGAGTCGTCTGCTCCATGGGAAGCCAGCAATGCATGACACGGAATGCAAAAAACAGGCCCCAACAGGTAGGACCATATGGGCTTCAAGCCTTTGTAAGTGGGACGGGCCTCCATTACCACGACCCAAGCGAGAAGCTTCGTCTTCAGCCGCTTGGGTCCGGGTGTCGACAGCCTTCAGGTCTGGCATGTCGGGGTTTTGCGTTTAAACTTTCAGGGCTGTAGGGCTTAGGCCAGGTTCGGAGCGGTTAAGGGGCTTCGGTGTTTGGAAGTACGAATCAACGCCTGATCCTGGTGCCCAGCTTGTCATATTGTTGCGTGACTTGGGTTTGTTTGCGACAACTCAGCCCTAAGAATCCCTGAGCTTCTAAGATGTCATTGGTGGGGTATAGTAGAGGACAACCCTATGGGTCAGCATTTGAGAGCAGCATGGGCCCACCATCCGCGATCAACGGCCCTGCACATCTGGCCAGTTGTAACTTGCCAGTCGTATGCCTCAATACCAAATCCCAAGGCTATTCCACACACCCTTAAGCTGATTCTTTAACCTCCCACTTCCTAGTCCCTAGCACCTTTAGTAAGGACAGGGCGCGACGCAGACGCATCGTCAACTCTTCAGGGACAGCAGCCTGTAGTTGAGTTTCCTCAGAGTTGGGGTCAAGGGCAAGGGATTAAGTTTTTTCCCGGCTTGCGAGGGGGGGTTTAGGGACTAACCCGGGTATAGGAAGTACTTTCATGTAGCAGTTGCGGTCGCAGCGGTGTAAAGATATATCTAGGCAATCTAGGGTCTAGGGTTTCTTTTGATTATGAAAGTGCATGATGGAGATCCTTGAAAAGAAACGGACGCAGAGTGTTGAGGTCCAGGGAGCTCTACTTCCCGAGGATCATCCATCCAACTGTTGCAGAATTTTTTGGCGAGGTGTTGCAGGAAGTAGCATCAACTGCGAAAAACAGTAGAGACATCAACAGTATCTCAAGGCGCGCACCCCTGAAAAGCAAGATGTGGAAGAAAAAAACATAAAAGCTATAACCTCGTGTTTCTTCATCACCAGTCCACAGGGATCCGCTTTAAGGGTTGCGTGAAGGTGTGAAGGTATCTAAATCCACATTCCTGAGCCCTAAGCCCTAAGGCCCTTAAGGTGTGACTACTCCGCCCAACGAACCTTTCCACCATGTAGTTTTCTCGCCTGGATACAAGGATAGAGTCAAATTCACTAAATCTAAATCAAGCGGACACCCCGCTAGATATTGGTTCGAGATTGTGTCTAAAGAAGCTGTCAGATTCCTTAATCACTATCTTGACTACCACGCCATAATGGGTAGACGGGATTTCCTAGGACTCAAACAATTACTCGAAAGAGACCCGAAGTTTGGTGAGTACCTGGCAACTGCGCCTACGNNCGGAGCGCAATATTTTCCAATGTACAGCAAAACAGTCGGAAGCGCATGGCAGTCCTAAAAAGGCCCTTAAGGCCCTTAAGGCCCTAAGGCCTGAACCTTGCACCCCAAGCCGAAAGCTCTGAGCCCCATCTGACGGCAACCCCTAACCATGCCTCCTGCCTGGCTCTTTGATTCAAAGGGTCAGGGTTTAGGGAGGCTAACCATTGCGCAGATTAGTGAAATCCCGAGAGGCCTGTGGTAGCTTCACTCGGCGCTGCAAACCAATTCAGACTTATGATTGACGTTGTTGGTCAATGAGGGGAGCTGCAGGTAAACTTAGCCATGAACCTTTCAGTAGGGACTTGTACATTGAGATGTCGCAGTTTCTTTTCCAAGTAATATTCGTGCCGAAGTGGGGATCTTGGCATGACAACTCCGCAAGAAGTCAGAACCAAAGCATGCGCCTTAAGCGGTGTGAGTTGCGATTTTGCAGGAGTTCTTCTCTGCTCCTTTTCAGAAAACTTTAGCCCTGGTCGATGAGCAGAAGAAGGTGGCAGGGAGAGGGTTTGTGGCTCAGGGTGTTTGGATTGTGCGCCCGATGGTGTTTGGATTGTGCGCCGGGCTGAATATTGTCACTGCGATCCTTCTGATGCATAGACCCAACATGATGGTTTGAAGCAAGTTCGCAATTTGTGGTGGTTGGTTCCCAAACTGCAGAAGCTCTGCCTGTCTCAGGTCCAGTGGAAGGCTATAAGAAGCGCTACACCAGGGTCGAAACCTGAAGCATATCTATCTTGTTAAGGCATGTTTTGTTTTGGAAGGTCTGCCTCTTTGTACCTGCGGGAACTTGCAAAGCAGGCTAGATCCCTTTCTGATGAGAGCAAAGTGTTGAACTCAAGTGTCAACTTTCTCAGGAGCTGCTTGATCCATTCCCGTGGAAGGATTTGAGACTTCGGAGATGGGTCTGTTTGCAAGTGGAGTCGCCGGGTCATTCTAAAGTTGTGCTTTTCCAACATGAAGCAGCAAAGTATGAAGAGAAAACAGCATCTTGAGTCTACTAGTCATGGTTGCAGTGTTATTTGGGCGGTTCCTTGTTGGACAAGTGTTTCTTTGGGAGCCCTTACAATACTTGGGCTTGCAGGAAGAGTTTGTGCGGGGCATCGAAAAGAACCTTTACAAGTTCGATCCCAAGACGCAACAGTTCCCATTGGGCTGCACCTTGGTGGCAGGCTGCAAGGGTTCAGCGTTCAACCCGTAGCTCTACAAAGGAGTCAGGGTCCAGGTTCGGGATTTTGGTCTGCTTGGTGCGAAGGGCTGCAGTGCCCACATTGGTATCTTCTGTTGTCGTGCGGCTCTCATGTTGTCGAGAAAGTACCTACACTATCGGGATGGGTTGTGAGAAAGAAGGAGTTTAGAGGATTTGCCCGGCTCACAACTTTACACCCTTCATCCTGGAAGGCAGCCCTGCAGTGCTTAAGTCGAGCCGCACGAAACCACGTCTCAAGACCAACTAATGAAATCACTTTACTTTGAGAATGATAATGCTTTTCGCCTGTGTGCGTTCATGTTTATATTTGTATGTAATGTTCTGTAGCATGGTGTAGTATGAGGTATTCGAGTGTATATAGGCATGTATGCATGCATGCCTGTATGCATGTATGCATGTATGCGTATATGGATGTATGCGTGTATGCATGTATGCATGTATGCATGGATGCATGGATGCATGCATGCATGCAAGCATGCGTGGACGGATGGATGGATGGATGGATGGATGGATGGATGGATGGATGGATGGATGGATGGATGGATGGATGGATGGATGGATGTACTTGTTCAATGTAGAAGCCACACGACACTACAGTTGAGGGTATCCCTGAGCCCTCAACCCCCAAACCCCACCCGAAAGCATTAAGCCCCAAAAGCGGATCTTCTTCAAGTATCAGGCCAACTCCTGGTATAGCCCATGGGGTTTGTGAACTAAGGTCTCTGTGCACTTCTGCAGCATGGCAAGGATTCGCCCACAACACAGGACAGCCCCCAGAGCCACCCCTCATGTCTCTAAAGCCTGCGATCCCTCAGTTTGCATAAGCCTAACCCAAAGCCCACATGGTGACATGCTGCGCTCAGTGCTTGAAGCTCATCCTACATGATTGCGAACTCGAATCAGCCAATCTTGCAGCCGTTGAAATGACTTGTAAGTATAGCTCTGCAACATCAAGCTACGACTCTAAGCACATCAGCAAGAAGTCTGCTGCCCTTCTGAAGGTAAGTATTTGAATTTGTTTAGATGCGCTGGTGTTGTAGGAGGGTGGTGGTGGTGGTGGTGGTGGTGGTGGTGGTGGTGGTGGTGGCGGTGTAGAAGGGTTGGTGGTGGTGGTGGTGCCGGTGGTCGCGGTGGTGCTGGTGGTGGTGTGAATCCATTTAACAGGCCTCATACTATAACCATTCTACAGGTCCTGACCGAAACTAAATTCCAAGACTTTCAGACTCGCTGCCCTGAACCCAAGCTCAAAGGCTTCACTTTACACCCGAAACCCCAAACCCCAATCCCTAAACCTTGAACCTTGAACTCCACCTGAACCTTCCTGCTGAGCCTGCGGAAGATAACTATCCCCATAGACGCATTATCCCAGTATGGCCCCTAGAATAACCCTAGTCTAACCCTAAAATAGCCCCAAATGTAGCTCAATATAGCCCCCATACGGAGGAGAAGGTGCAGGCCTGGCTGGACTACTTGCTGGATCGGCTCGTGGGCGCCTCGGCCTCGATCGCACGCGCCACTGCAGCCGAGGTGGCGGAGGCCAGGTGTAGGTATAACTACTGGAAAATATACTAGAAACTATAGGGACTATATAGGGTTTATATTAGGGGTTATACTTTTATTGGGGATTATGTTGGGGTTATATTGGGATTATATAGGGATCATACATGGATAAATGAACAAATAAGATGGAAGCTACTCAAGTGTATCGGGTTTATGTTAGGGTTTATCTAGGGGCTATAATGGGGTGTTAATAGGGATTATATAGGGATAATGGAAAAGAACATAGAAACTCCTTTATCATATAGGGTGTATATATAAAGGTTAGATAAATACATTGAACTTTTATCTTGGGGTTATATAGAAATAATGGAAAAGGAAATGGAAACTACTATAGGGTTTTAGGTTGATGGTCAAGGCTTGGAGGTTTGGAGGTTTGGGGGTTTGGGGGTTTGGGGGCCTAGGGTTTAGAGCTTCAGCTTGGAGTTTCGCAGCGCAGCAACACAGAATTTTCGGAATATTGGAACCTTTTTAGCTCCCTACTTTGACGTTCGTGTTTTCGGCAGGTTAGATGCCGGAAACATTCTGGTACCTGTGCCCATAAACAGAGGGAATGGTGGGGCTGTAGGAGAACCATTTGGGCTTTGTCAATTGTGTAAGGATTGGAAGAAGTTGGGGATGATGCGGATGATGCAGTATGTAAGGTCCCGCAAGGGTTGTTTGCTTCTGTAGGGGTTGCAATTTTTTGGAAGAGTGAGCATAAGCAGTCATAATGTAGGGTAGTATGAGATGAGGGTTTCCAGGGACACCAACTTAGCGTCTTTGGATGTGTAGGGGGCCAGTGCGCGTGTGTCTCATGAATCTGTCAAAAGTACATCTTTTCGAAACACCCGCTGATTGTTTCTGGGGTCATAGGGCAGAAGTAGGTGACGTGTAGGGGCTACGTAGGATGATAAGTAGAAAGTTTGTGCAGGATATCAAGGGACTGTTTGCAATCATGCTCTTCTTGGGGTTTCCTAGGTATGATGACAGGAGGATTTTAGTAGTCCTGGTTCTCTACCGCAAGTTTTCCCCCATCACTCAACAACGCTCCTAGCTCCAAGAACGAGCCAAGAAGCGTCAAGCTCCAAGCTTCCAACCAATGCCCGAAGACTACATGCTTTGTGTAAACTGCGCCCGCACACAACGTACAAAGTTTCTGCTGGTTTGCCAAGAGCATAGCTGGTGCATGTGGGTCCCAGAAGACCAGAATCCGGCACTGAATCTCTGACAGTGCCCACATCTGACTGCTTAGCATTGCGAGCAGTGGTTTGGCAGGAGTGCTTATCGGTGCCTTTTCAGCGGCTGATGCTTGGACTTGAATTTCAGCTAAGATTGCAGCTACTGGGGTGCGACCCGGGGCGTCTCCAGATTGTGGATGATGCTTTCCTGCTGCTGGTAGTACTATTGCTAAGATTACACTTTCTGCGTGCTACAGCCTACCGCTATCGCTCCTCCTGCTGAAGCTGTTCTTGCTACAGTTGCGATTTCTTGTAGCAGTTGAAAAACAAGCATTCGCAGTTCATGGCAATAGTATCAGTAGTAACTCACACGGTGCTATCGGGCCGTTGGGTTATATTCACTCTTTCAAGACTTCCACTGCGCGCCGATGCGTCAACCGTCGTTTGTGCATGAATGAGTGCGTTTGTCAGGGCATCCATACCGAAACCATCATGGTGTTCATCCTCTAGTGAGGGCAGCTACCAGAGCAAGCATTCTCAAATCAAATAGCGCTCCTCTTTTCATGAGTACGTTTGGCCGAGTAGCCGCGCCGAAACCAGACTATTGTTCATCCTTTAGCGAATGCGTCTACCACAGCATCCATGCCCGAAACAGAATATGGGCGGTTTTCCATGTGCACACGATGACCAGGCTATCCATGCCCAAAGCATACTAATATTCGTCCTTTCCTGTGATCACCCGAACATCCACGCGCAAATCATAGTGACGTTCCTGTTACTTGAGTGCGTTTGCCAGTGAGTATCTGCGCCCAAACCTTAATGATGTTCATCCTTGAGCGAATACGTTTACCAGAGCATCCATGCCCAAACCAAAATGGCGTTTGTGTTCCAAGTGCACACGGTTACCAGGGCATCTATGCCCAAACCAGATTTAGTGAGTGCGTTTACCACAGCTTCATGCCCAAATGCCCAAACCAAATAACGTTCCGATTTACCAGGGCATTTGTGCCCAAGCCAGGGAAAGTTCATCTTTTTGTGGGTGCGATCCCCAGAGCATGCATGCCCAAATCAATGTTGCTCATCCTTCAGCGGGTGCGTTTACCAAGGAATTTGTGCCCAAGCCATAATGTTGTTCATCTCGCGATCACCAAGGTATCTATTCCCAAAATCTACGTGCGTCCGCGTTTCAGTTTCAGCCCGAAGGGATGGTGACTGGGTTTTTGTGGGGACAAGTTGGGATGATGGCCTCGCGTTGACTTGAGCTATCAATAACATGCCGTTGGTGGAGTGCAATGCTGAAACGATAAGGAGGAAGAAGTACGACCAGGTTGTACACAGGACCAGAAATTCAAGGTTGGGTTTTGACAGGAACCCACTTCCACGATTCAAGCCTTCGTTCCTCCTGTAATCATCCATAAATCCTCAAACTGCTACAAACTACTTCTTCAGCCAAAAGTATTTCTTCTCCTGAAGCTCAAAATCGCTGACCCTCGTAGCGTTTACGAGGAGCTGGAGTTGTAGTCTTCTCCCCCTCCTCCTACAATTCCCCCCTGCATGACTACGGCTGGCAGTACCCGCTACAACTGCAACCGCGGAGTCTGAATTCCAAGGATCCCTTTGATGAAGCCAGTAATGCGCGAGACCCTGGCAGATTCCCTCGGAGAGCATGCGCTTCCTCACATGGAAGAGGTCAGGGTTTGGTTTCAGAGTGGCGTAGCTTGGGTTAACTAAAGACATACAGCTCTGTTTAAGCAGATCCTGTCCCAAACGTGCAAACCTTGCAGTATACCTTATGTGTCTGTCACATTTCATCTGACTCCCACACACCAGTTCATGTTCAAAGAGCCCAAATTTGGGGTCAGATGAGCCCTGTGCGGCCTAACCATCTATCATCTCCAAGGTTTACTTGGAGGGCCAGGCGACTTAGGAATTCAGTAAATAACCTCTTTAAGCCCTATGCTTCATAACCCAGATATCCCCACTCTTCAACTACTTACTAGGTCCCGCTGACCTCGCGAGTAGGGCTTTGAGTACGAGATCAGGTTGAGGGGCTTGAGGCTTCTTTGCATCGAAGTTCTTTCCAAGCTTGGTGACGACAAGGCATTTCACGGGCTTCTCGGATGTTTGCTTCGTAGAAGAAGACGGAGAATGCAGATTATGGGGGCTACGTGACAGCTTTGCCAGTCTGTGTGCCATCCAAGTCAGGGTAAAAAGCTGTTCGGAGCTTCCGTTTGCTCCTGGGGATCACCAATGTAGGCGCTCGCAAAACCCTGGACTCTAAAAAAAACCTGCCCAGTGAGAATTCTAAACCCCAAGCCCTGACTCATACGTGGCCAAACCATGAAGCGAAGCTGCGAGCATCAATAATTCCGACGAGCCTGAACATGCAAATTTGTACCCGCACTTGCCAGGCCCAGCAGAAGCAACTCCTCGAGGGCCTCGGAGCTGAGACCAAGTCACCTGTGTGCCTCTGCAGTGCAATTAACCGTTTGATCAGGGTGCACTCTTTCGGGTTGCACCAGCCCAAACAAACACAACACCTCATCACGGACCACTCGCAGACCGCCCATTCATGGGGATTTCATTACGCCAAACCCTAAACCCCAAACGAAAAACCCTGAATCCCTAATCCTTAAAAAGTCTTGAGATCAGGTTGGTGGAGCGTATCGAAGCGATCATGGCCACATGCACAGAGGACACCTGGGCTCGGACCTTGTCAGAGTTTATGGGTGTCCTACAAATACAATCATCAAAGGCGTCCAGAAATTTTGAGAAGTCAGGCACGTAGTTGCTGCGCAACTTGTTCAATGGGTCCTAAAGTGGCAAGCTAGCTTTTACGAGTATGCATGTGACGGCTGTGTAAGGGTAGCATGCTTTGTATAGGAGCAAAGAAGGAAATCACATCCAGCAGGAGAGTTGGACTTTGCTGTGAGGTCAGTATTAGCTCCTATGCCCTCACCGAGAGTCCTGCTATTTCAGAGGCTTGGATTTCGGAATCAGGTGGCTCACAAGGGTTTGGGTTTGGAAAATCAATGAGCAGCTCTTGACTCGCCATCATACGCCCTATGGCCCACGCACTGGAAGTCCTTGCCTTCGCAGGAGCTCAATCTGTGGCTGGCTCGTGCGCCGTGCTTCCCGGCCTCACACTGGGCTCCAAGCCTTAGTGGGAAGCTTTGACTTGCATCCTCAAAGACACGCCCGCAACCCCATGCACCGCCTCCATACGACAATAGACCTGATTGGAGTATTTAGGAGGCGGTTGTGTGGAGGGGTGTTAGACCCTTCCGTGACGCGACACTTGCCTGGCCTGCCGAGGCTTTCCTAGCACTCCGCTGGCTCTGGCAGATGCGCTTGCAAGAGCCGAGCACCCTCTGCTGTGTCTAGGCTGCGGGCTTTATGGCCGAGGGGTGTGACAGGTACCATCATCAAGCAACTTGCACATAACATAGCACGCTGCTTTGCATTGCGGACTTGAAGCAAGAGGACTAGCATACCTGTCTCAAGCACGCCTCGATCGGGTTATAGGAATGCTTCGAATGCAGACGTCATCGCCGTTAGCACTCTTGACACCTCTTTTGGCGGCAGGCCTGGATCACTGGGCCACACACCACACTAAACCTTACCCTTCATCCGTGAACTCCCTGCCCTGTATCTGACTGTTGGTTTGCGTGGTTGCTTAAGGTGTTGCAAGGCCTCAGCTTTCTACCGCGATCCAACAAGCAGAGAAGACTGACCGGGGACCTGCATGTGGGTGTTGTCAGGATTGTTGCGTAAGTACAGTATGAGGTCTTGCACTGGGCACCCAAGAAAAAACCAGACTTTGAGACAATCTCCGACGTGATGATTTGCTGAAGCAATGTCTTTCTACGAGATACGCTTTCCGCTCTCACTGGGGCCGTGTACGGTCTCTGAATTGCAAGCATACGTCGCATACGTCGCAAGAAAGGACTGCCGCTCCCAAAGCTGCTGGAGGAGCATGTTAGTCTGTTAGTAGTGATACCAGGTGCTTATCTTTGTGCTCCTTTTCGCTTCAACTTCCACGACACACAACCCAACTTTCAATAATTCGAACAAGGTACCTAAGCCCCTGACCCCTGTCCCTTTGAACCCCCGAAGCCCTGACAGCTGAACTCCAAGCTGGCAACTCCATATCCCAAAGCCTTGGACCCATATGACCTCAACCCCAAAAATCTGAGCCCTGAACCTCGAACCCGAAGCCCTGAACCTACAACCTTCAACCCCACAATCCAGACCTTTCCAACTACGAAAGAAGCTGCACCGAGGCGCTTCTTCACCTTTGCCCGTCAGCCGGAAAAGAAGGAGGCGCCTCCCTTTCTGATAAATCCACATGGGGGTTGTTCTAAAGGTCATTTTAGGGGAGGGACCATTGGGAATACATTTTTTGAAAGGGGATCCTAACCAAACAGCGAACCGACATTATGGCCATTTCGGGGACAGGTACTTCGAACGACTACCACATGTCTGTCATGCTTCCGGGGTCTAGATGGGCTTGAGATAGTATAAAGGTCCTATGTAAATCCGGTATTTGAATGTCAACTGCCAGGTTGTGTCTAAGAGATGTCTAAAATCTGGGGGCCGCCCTCGGCTGAGCTTTGCAGAGGTAGTACACAAGTTTTTTTCTTCCGTCTGAATGTCTGCGTTTTTGAAGTCCTACACCCCGCAATGCACACCCTGCATGTCCACCTTGAGACTTCAAGTAGTTGCAACACACAGGCGGGATGTTTTCGAATCCCACACAAAAAACCATGAGCGCAGAAGCCAAGCCACAAGCCCTGGAACGCATGTGAACTTGAGCTCGCAGCAATGAGGCGTTCTTGATGGCCGTGGCGTTGTGCATGCAAAGCCTGAAGACGCGTCTGAGGTGCCACTGATCCTTAGCGGTACTGCCTGTACAATATCTGTTGTGTTGAGGGTTTCGAGAGTCCTCTAAGCAGTAGACCCTTTGAGCTATAGGGTGTTTATTAATTGGACGTCTTTAGTTACCTTGGGAGTTCTCAGAATGAGAACCCTTCCTAGACACACCCCCTTCTTACGATGAGGAGGGTTAAGAGTTTAGGGGGTAAGCATGTGTATTGTTGCTACAGAAGCCTATGGTGGGCTGTCCAGAAGTAGGAGTCTCCCAAAGCTTGTCTATAGTCTATAGCAATCCTCTATAGAGCTGACAGTTTACCTATCTGCAATGCTTGCTTGGGGCCTCGGCCAGTCTTCAGATTCGCATGGCTCATCGCACTCTCGCAGTGCTCAGTACTTGTGTTCATGTGATTATGACTACCTTTGACATGGTCACTGCTTTGTCAAGTCATTCCCGTTCAGCAGCGAGGTGGATGGGTTCAGCAGAGCCTGTTCTGGAGCGGCTGAGTGTGGGTCCCTGCCTGCTCTTTCAGCTGCCTCAACTTTCCTGGGGTATTAAATTGATAATTCGATCTCATCTTGAGGAGCTTGTGGGCCCGCTGCTTACTGCCCACGAACCTTCAAGTGGCTTACAGGTTTGAGTCTTGGGCGTTGAAGTTTGTTCAGGGTTGTAGCTTTGAAGGCCCGCTTTCAATTTCCCATATAGTTGCTCCAGCAACATCTTTTTCTTGTGACCCCATGACCCAAGCCCAAGAAAAAGCACACATGGCGATGTATTTGAGGCTTGGTTGGAAGTTGATTTTGAACGTTCATCCTTGCTAGCTTTGAGTTGTTACCTAAGATTGTGTTTTGAACATGTGTGGCAGGGTACACGCTTCGGAGCTTTGATCAAAGGGTTTATGCGCAAGCTGCAAGACCATATTTCCAGTGTGGTGCGAATGACCTGTCAGGTGTGCTTTCAATCTCCACCACTAAGGCTACTAAGGTTTACTTCTCAAAACCTAGACCCACAAAAGCCGCTCTTGGAACTGACGGGCAACTACAGGTGGCACTTGAACTCGGGCTGCGTATAGTTTTNNTTTTGCCCCCCCCCCCCCCCCTCCGCTGCAAACCTCAGCCACTGAAACTTCCACCCGAAATCAGGTTCAAAGCTTCAACCAACTGTTTCCTTTCGCCGGGCAAGCCCTAAACCCCAAACCCGCAAGATCTATATCACCTCAAAATTTAGACCGCTCGGACACCTGAGACTTACCTCCGGGTGTTCTGGATGCGTTGAAGCCAAAGAAAAAAGTATAAACCAAGCATTTGTAAGCACTAAACCTTGGAACCCACCTGGAACCTTTAAATCTTCAGGTTCTTTTTGAGAAGCTCCCACATCATCTCAGCGCCTTCGAGGCCATGACCTGCAGCAGCGGTTATTCTACGTGAAGAACCAAGGTGCGGTCATGGAGCGGGGCGCTGAGGGGACTGGTGCCATGAGCTTGGGTCATCAGCGTACAGGTTTGAGGGTGTTGGGGTTTAGGGCCAGTACTTGGCCTTAGGGTTAATTTCTTTAAACCTCCGAACTCGTGTTGCGTAATCATTCACCTGCCTCCAAATAACTGGCGAAAATAGGATTTCCCAGATGCAGCTATCTCCTCTCCACTGCTACTACCCAACAAGCTGGGGAGGCCAGGCCCTTACACTGCAGACCCTACAGTGCTAGCTGAGGGCTCAACAAATGCCACGCGGAGCCCGCAGCTCTTGGAGCTTTGCGAGCGGCACAGAGCACCTGTGACACCGTCACGTGGCCAAGCCTTGAACCTGAGATCTCAGGTTACCTTCCAAGCACAGAAGAGAAAAGCGGGGTTCGGGCAGTGATGCCTCCCATCAAAGGCTGGCAGGCCTTGGAACCAAATCTGAGCCTTTTGGGGCCTCTCCCAGGCCAAATCTGACCAACATGCAATCCAAGCTTTTTCGAGTTGTCACGCCCGATGAAAAACCTTCAGGTTAATTATGTGTGAGTGTGGCCGCCAGCGTCCAGTGCGGCCGTTCCAAGCAGCAGTCCATATAACATGGGATCACCAATCGGACACTGGCGGCCCGCCAAGAATTAGCTGGCCTTAACCCGACACTGCTACCGTTGGCGTTGGTCGCCCAGCCTAGCAATCTCAAGCACGTCCGTTCCTAAGCGGCCGCCTGGGCAGCCCAGCACAGCACTTTAGCGAAAACCCGTTAAGAAAGCCAGCATGGAGTGCGGTCATACCCTAGAAGCCCCACAAGCAGCTGGCAGTCAAGTGGTGACTGTTGCTATGAGGAGCTGTCCTCAAGCAGCCTTGGAAGTGTCCTGGCAAACTAGCCTGGGAAAGCAGCTATCGAACAGCCTCTGAGCAACCCAGCGTTGCAAACGCTCGTCTAGAGTATACAGTGCACACCAGACGTCGGGCCACGACAGCTGACAATTCTTGTTCGGCCTCATGTCGTGGCTTTTGACTGTTCCAGCACAGCAGCCTCACGGAAAGCCAACACTTCTGACAATTCCACGACATGCAAGCAAGCCCCGTGCTACCTTCAGCCTTGCTGAACTGCAAGCACAAAACTTTAGGAACCAAGCCCCAACCTGTTTGAAGTCAGAGTGGTCATGGGCTGGGCTGACTGCCGCTCACGGATGTGGGCGGCCTCACTTTGCCCCTGCCAGCCAGCACCGTATGACATGAGCACACCTGGACCTGAACCCACAATCCTATATTTCCGGCGTGCAATGCTTGCACAATGGCAGTTGTCCAAAGACGCATTGGTTGGTTTCTACGTCAAGGCGGCTGCTGTAGCCATGGAGCCCTTGCGCGTTTCTTGAATTGTTTCTCAAAACTACAGTCAGGATGGTTTGTTCGAATCCTGCGCCCAGAACACATGACCTTTCTAGATACTAGAGGCTTGCTCGTCATGTCCGTATTTCTGTGCCGCAAGAGTCAAAGCTTTGTGCATTGCATTCCCCTTCATGCACCGTAGAACTTGGGCTGAAGCCCTGAGCTTTCAACCCTGAATATCACTCAAAACACCAGACCCGAAACGCTTGACCTACGCCCCTGTACCTGGTAATTTCCGAAGATTGTCCTGAATTTTCCTTCCGGAATGCGTCAGACAGAGGTAATTTTATCCGATGCTTTATCTCTGAGATCCTTATCACCTTTGCCTACGGGTTTGATTTAGAGCATCCCTAGATCTGGCGGTTGTGCTGTGGCCTTAGGATTTGGCTTGCATCACGCCTGAAGAAGTACAATGAAGAGGCCTGCCATTTCCTTTGGCTGATCCTTGTCTTGGAGTTTTGCAAAGGCGTAGCAAGGGGAATCTTGGTACATACGCAGATTCAAAAGGACCCTCTTCACAGGTATTTGGGGAAATATATGTGGACATATAGAACCATGTGTACTTCTGCGGTAACGAGCCTCCAGGATCAGAATAACTCGAAGGTCTTGCCAGGTTTCGAGTTGTTTCTTGCAAGGGTTTTCTTCTTTACATGTGAAAAGTTTCCCAGGATGCGATTTTGTCTTTGAGCAAACCATTTTTTTGAATTGATCGCTTGCGGGCTAAATCTTAAACATGGCAGCTTCAATGTTGTTAAAGGGAAGCTGAGTATAGACAGATGTATTATGGATGTTGGCGCAAATTTAGCTTCAGCACAAGCGTGCTGATGCAAGCACACAGTTCTATGCTAGAGTCCAAGCTTTCATCTTCGCAAAACGCTAGACCCTAACTTTTTAGTGCAGAGGTAATCCTGTATGAGCCTCGCATCTTCCTTGGACAATGTGGGCATGTCACACATGTAACTATCTCGCAGATAAGTTGAGGAGGCGAATCTATAAGCGTGACCGGTTCGTGATGAGGCTGTTCCCAAAATTTCACAAAAACACCCCGTGAGTCCTGAATGCAAAGCTCAGCAGTTTTTGTGAGTGTGCTCGGTCAAGGTCTTGGGGTTTAGCAGGGCCTGTGTATTCTTGCTTTGATTTGGAGTCTTGCTCTTTCTTTACATGTGCACAGTACGAAGAGTGGGCAGGCTCCTTTTCAGTAGAGTTTGCAAGGCTTGAGAATTTGTGGTTAAGGCAGGGATTGTTTAGCTCGAGATGGGCCTTGAGTGACCGAAGCTTGTGGCTTTCCCGTCAAGACGGGCAACTGCAAGATCCTTCCGAACATAGCTTTCCATCCAGCACTGATGCGTAGCAAGTAAACTCCGGGACCCTACACAAATTTTTGGTCCATTCTGTCAGGCGCACGTCTCAAATCATAAGTCTGCCGTACCTTCTTAACCCTCACCCGAGCTCATGTAAAACTACATGTAAACATGTCTGTATATGCTGCGATACCCTTGTCATAACCACCACTAAGAAATTCAGCTAGCCGGCATTTATGGAAGCAGGATCAGGGGCTGGGAGTTTGGTTTCAAGGAGAAAGGCTATGGTGTGCCTCTTACGATGAAGACGTCAGACACGGCAAGACCTAAATCTGAAACTTTGAACGCTAAAGCCCAATCCCATTTCAAACTTGCTAAACCAGAAAATGACTTTCGCCATGAAACTGTCCCTGAAGCCTCCAGAAGGCGCAAGATGCCAGCCTTTTTCCAGCTTTGACCTGATTTGATCAACCATGTCACGGGCAGTCTGGAGACGGTTTGTTAGCGCTGCCTGGGCAGCCCTGCATGCCCTCCATCCCTGCTATGCAGAACCCTGACCTATGCAAACTTTCAACAAATTTTGAAGGAACCTAAGCCCGACATGACCTTACACCTTGAAACTGAGCCTAAACTCTAAACCCTAAATCCTCTCCTTTGCTTCAGAGGCCGCAGCTCGCGTGGCCTCGATCTTGGCACAGCCGGGCGTTCCGAAGCTGTTGCCGCTGAAGGCGGGGCCTCGTGGTTTTTTTCGCAGTAAGAAAAATTGTCCCCATTGCATAAAACAAGTCGTGGTATTTGGCTGGGAAGGCTGATCATTAAGGGAGTGAAAGGCAAGGGGAAAGGATGAGAGGATTGTGGGCTTCGAGTCCAGGGCCCAAGGTTATGGATTCTGGGAGTTTGGGGTTTAGAGTTTAGGGCGTGATATGGGTAGTTGTCAGCATCAGGTCCTTCTTGTGATTCCCAAGCAGGGACGTGATTTGTATGACCTCAAGTTCGTCTCAGATATACAGGGATAGTTCCAGAGGGATTACATGAGAAGTATAGGAGGATGAGAGGGGCAGTGGCATCTAAAATCTATCCAAGCCCCAACTGAACAAAAAGCAAGGAATTCCCAATTCCTATCACCCCGAGCAGACGAAGCTGCTGCCATTGTTGCCCCCGCTGCCTGCCGAGTCAGACGACCAGCCTGGTGACTCGTTGGAATATAGCAGACAGACATTTGGGCCCACAGTCAGTGTTCCAGGATGCGCAGTAAGGGCAGAGGTCGTAGGTGAGCCGGGCTTCTGAATACATTTCGGCATCCAAGGGTGTCGAGCTTGCGGACTCCAGGTTCTGGATTGCGGACTCGAGTTTGGAGCTTTAAGATCTGGGATAGGAGGGTGGCTGGACGAGGACCGGGGGCATGCACGTTGGGTGTAGATATTGATGTTGCTGTGCTTTTGCTTGGGCTTCATTGAGGGTTTAGGGGAAGGAACCTAGCTTGGTCCGTACAAGCCTCACCTCGTTCCGCACAAGCCGTGCTCTCACTCTGCTTCCAGCTCTTTAATCCGCATGTTGAAGTTTTTAGCCGTGTTAATGGACCCTTAACAGTTGACACAGGAGTGCCTCTGGTAGTTTAGAATAGTTCCGGAAATATCTGTAGCTCAGATATATATATATATATACACGCATACATACGGGTATTTTTTTTCTGAACTTGTGGTGTCCCTAGAATAAGGATGATCGTGCCTTGAGGTAGTTATTGGGTTCGTAGATTCATTCTTCTCATGAGAGCCGGAACTGTGCGAAGGCGATTGGTTGACCATAGATGGCCCCTCGAAGCTGGCTGATGCAGTCATGGAGTGGCTTGGGGAGGCCAAGTGGATGGTGGGTTCCCTCGAATGGCAGCAAAAGTCGAATAGTGGAAATAAAACGGAGAGCATAATGCGATGAGAGATTTCCATTACTCATGTAAAACAAATGGAAA
Organism: Symbiodinium pilosum; assembly: GCA_905231905.1. Lineage (NCBI taxonomy): Eukaryota > Dinophyceae > Suessiales > Symbiodiniaceae > Symbiodinium > Symbiodinium pilosum. The sequence goes on from CAJNIZ010043905.1 coordinate 51,456, forward strand.
CCCAGCAGAACGTATTAGCTGCCCGTCCAACAAGCATGGAAAGGTTGGCAGACGTCTTTTGACAGAGCTAAGGTCTTTGAGGAGCTAATTTCCAGCTTCCATGCTGGTTAGTTGGCATAGGAAAGGGTAGTACTTGAACCTTCTTGTCCGATGAAAAGCGTTTTTCTTTTTTGAGGAGGGTGATTTCAGTTTTGGAGTGCAAGCACTAATGGTTAAGTGTTTGCGTTGAAGGTTTGCAGTTTAGGCGTGGCGGCTGGGAATTTAGGGTTATGTTTGTGGAGTAGTGATAATAGTAATAATAAGCAAAGGAGCTATTCAGAACTGTTGTTTGCATGTGCTACTGGGGTTGCAACTGCCATAGCTTGAGTTCTGCACCTTCGATTTTTTATGCAGAGATTATTGTTAGATAGGAACTAGCATTATGTGTCATTCTTATTGCCAGCGATAGACATACAAGGACCCTGATCCGCTGCCACTAAAGCACCCCTTTTGTAGTCTGTCATAGCCTTGCCCATCCCCCAAGTTCTCCAGCCTAAAGGCATGAACCCGGTCGGACCATGCTCTTCAAAACGAGTCCTTAGAGAGGCCCACGAAGCAACCCAAGACTCCAACATTCCCCACTCCCTCCCCGACTCAATTCAGGCTTAGACAAGGCCTTAGGCTCCTTTCGCCAATTTTCATCCTGGGGAATGGTGGCGGAGCAGATCGCTTTGATGTGTACAGTAGGGTTCAAGTCATTGTGCACCCTGTGGTTTTGGCCTCAAATTTTTGTACTGGTCACCTATTTCTGCTGCATGTTGTGTTGAGTAGTATGTAGCAGTAGAAGATTCCAAATCCAAGCAATCAGTCTGTGAACTCTGCACCCAAAGCAACGGCCATAAGTTGTTATCCCCAGCCGAAGCCTTACGCGCTCGACCCCTACACAATTACTAGAACAATCAAAAAATCTATGAAGCCTTACGAGGCAAAGCTTCAAACCCAGCATCCCGCAATTCCTGGGCCTTCCAGGGCGCGCCGAACTTCAAGCCTCCGCAGCACACGCTGTCCCTTGACATGCCCAGACCTCAGAGCACAGGATTTCAAGTTATGTATATCCAAATGCTATGGGCTTGGATGTGTTAAGGGTCAGCTTGGAATCAAGATTTTGGGTTCGGAGCAGCGGTCTTAGGATCAAGAGTTAATGTTATGAGCTTTAGGGTAGTTGCAGGTTCAGGTGCTATCAGCTTCAGACCGACACAGAGTCCTGGTATGGAACAAGGAATACAAGGCACCAAGCCCCAAACCGCAAACCCCAAACTCCTCGACCCTAAGCCCTCCATCCTAAATCCCTAAATCCCAAAGCCCAAAACCCAAACCCACACCTTTTCAAGGCTGCGCAACCTCCTGCAGCGAGCCGGGAGGTGGATAGAGGCCCCTTGCAAGCTTTTTTCAGTGTCCCGCTTCATGTCTTTTCATGGATTTCAGGCTTTGAGGGTTCCGGGTCTAGGGCTGCGGGTTTCAAGGGTAAGGGTCCAGGGCTTATGGTCGATGGACTGATGGAGGATATCTTGTACAACTTATGACCCATATAAGAGCGTAGTTCCTGCGGTATTGGGATTCAAGATCCTACCCTTAAGGTACCTGAAGCCCACCCCTATGATCTTCGGAACGCATGCAAAGCGTTTTAAGATGAGGGTTGTTCAGGATTCTATTGTGGGGGTGCATGGGGTACATGGCATTGACTCTGAAGGGGGTGCTGCGGAAGACTATGAGGCTTCGACAAGCTCTTTCCGTGGACATTAATATGCACTTCCTCAATCATGTGTCAGCTTCTGATCAAGAGCTGCAGGGTATTTGGTTCATTCAGATTTGGGAAAAGGTCTGCAGGTTCGTCTTTGAGCCTTTATAAAAAGCCGCAGCAACCCGCATCTGAGCCCCCCATTTGCCCTTCACATTGCATTCAATGCAAAGTCAGCTCTTTTACACCTGGCCCTTCTGCCGGAAGGTGGATCGTGAGCAACCCCGCGTGCGCTTGGCCTCTGCAGCCGTTGCTGCGCCATCTCTACAGATGCTGACACAGTCACTCGGCTCAGAATCAAAGAGGTTTTCATAAGGGTGATAAGTGTTCGGGCGCTGTCTTGATTTAGTGATTTAGGGTATAGGATTCAGGCTCGGTGAGGATGCCGGTAATTGCAGCATTTGGAAGAGTCGCCCTACAGGCCGAGCCTGCCAGATCCAAAATCGTGGGCAAGATGTGGACGCATGTGAAAGTCCCTGAATCCCTAGCCCAGAGGTTCCAACTAACCAAAGTGGCGAAACTTCAAATCGGAAGCATGTGACCCAAGGCAAAGGCCCAAAGCTCCATACCTCACCGGACGGCAAACGCAACCCAAAGCACACCACAAACCTGAACCCACTTATTCAATGCTTGGAAAATCCACATGGTGCTCGGCGACTTTTAGGAACTCCATATTATCATAAGTTGTTATTTTTTCTTCAAGTTCAAGCTCTTACTTAAAGCCTGTGGGCTGCAGGGCGGTGTTGCCGCCTCCGCCTCTGCCGCCCCCTGCGGCACCCTCTCCGCCTAGCGAGAGCGACGCCCTCAGGGCTTATCCTCCCCGAAGTAACAGGCAGCCTCGTGACAGGTAGGTTTCAACATGTTTTGCACTTGTTATTACCTTTGACCGTTATATAGCCCCTATAAAGACATGTTGATGTTTTTCCATGCTCCCCCAACCTACCCCAGGAACCCATAAGCTTCCGTTGAAAGGACATTAGTCTCGATAGAGTCTCTCTTGGTTCCACTTGAAGTTGGTGGAGAGTAAAGGAGCTTGCAGGAGTTGACAGGGCTGTGCAGAGGCCTATGGCAGTCTAAACTGATTCTTGACTACCGGGGAAGTAACCTCGCTATGGATGGAGACTTTTTTGAATTTGTCACATTTTCTTTGCTTCATTTTCAGTATTCTCAGCATCATCATCAGATACTTGCGCCATGCTGTTTTTGGTTTTGCATTCAGGGTTCGGGGTTTGGATTGGGTGCTGGCAGGCTCTGGAGACCTGCTTTTGCCATGTGTTGGAAAGCCTCAGGACTCTTCTTTCGGAGGGTCAGGTGCAAGTAGGTTCGGAGTGGGCTTTGCATCTAGGCATGTTGGACATTACTTCTCGAGGGCCGCAGGCGGCCCACTGAACAACGGCCTTGGTTCTTGCTATGCGCCTTGCATTCTTAAATACTGGCATCATCAGGACTTTCTGACAGAAGCTTGCGAATCAAGACTATGAAGGGGTTTCAGAGTCTTACCTCCTGTTTGAGAGGCTCGATACGTAGGCCAATGTCACCTGTCTGTTGGCTGGAGCAATGTGGGTTTTGGACCCTGGGCCGGTGTGGCGCAGCAGCCGATGCTCCTAATAGTGTTCCCTCACATTCTAGACTTTGGATTCCACTGCATGACACTACAGCTCCAATGCCCAGCTTCAGACGCTTCATCCTCACCCATGCAAGCTCCGAGACCTCAGAGGATAGTGTCACCCCCTTGGGGTTATTTCGTCTGGAAAGGTATATGAGGTTGATTAAGGTGAGTACGACAAGTTTTTTCTTTTTCGTAAAACGTTTTTTTTGCGTACCACCTTTGGGTTTTTCTTAGCTTTCTCAACAGGAAAGCTTCAGCTTATGCTGATGTGCCCACTCAATTTTTTCTTCGAAGACCATTGTTTGTTTTGTACCCCTTATTCTGAACCCAGAACCCGAAGCCTGGAACCCATTGTATACAAGTTAGGGGTTCTTCTCTTCAAATGCGAGCGCTGCTCAGGCGACGGACAGCGATCTCCCGCTGCGTCGCCGATCGAGGAGACAGGCGCCAGCGGGCTCGCTTGCTACCATAAACAGGTGTGCATGTTAAGGCTTTGGGGCTTCAGAGTTTGGGATGTTAAGTCGTGGGCTTGAGTTAAAGGTTTCCGGTCTCAGGGTTTGCAGGCTAAGATCAGCTTGGGATCCACCAAGTCTTACCTTTGGACATCTTTGAGCTAAATTTTCCGGTGTAATTCATACAGCCAACGTTGGGGCCAGTGTCCTCGTCAAGAGCAGACATTTTGCAACCCTGGAAGCCACGATGGCGGAGTGGTGACATGTACTGCCATGGGAGTATGAATCCGGGAGGCATATGCGTATCAGTACGGGGATCCACTCCTTCACTCCAGTTTCAGTGCCAGCAGGCCAAGTGCTGCTAATGGCTCTGTTTCCAAACTTTGGCGTTTGGTTTGGGATATTCACCTGCCTAATTGTTTGGTTCTGCTGCATTGCAAGCCTTAAGCACAAAACCCTGAAGCTTAAACCGTGGGGAGACGCTGGGAGCTGAAATCCTCATAGTGGGAGTTTTGATTGCTCCCGTTCAGCAAAGTTGCAGCCCACCCATCACTGTGAACTCAAACCAAAGCATACGCCGAAGCTCCTCTACAATGAGTGTCGAAGTCATGAAGATTACTATGCTAAACTCCTAACCGTCAAGTATCCCCGATAAAGTTGTTGCAGCGCTGTAGAAGCCCCCAACCCTAAGTACAAAGCTTCAACAGTCTCACGTCTCAGGCGGCGTCGACAACCTCATCGACCTGCTAATGAACCTTGGTTGTGCAATGACTAAGCTAGTGATACATGGACTCCGACAGTAACGTATGGCACTCGCAGTTGTCACCAAATTTAAGCAGAAATGCCAAGAAGAGGCATGTGTACCTTGTACATGTCTTGGACTGTTCTCAAGCGAGAGGCCTTAGGATCAAGGATCTAGAATGTAAGGAGGCACCATTTGTTTGGACTCTTCGGAGATGGCGGTTGGTTTGAGCTTGAAGGTTTGAAGGTTTAAGAGCCCACAATTTTGGCAGCACAAGGTGTGAGGGATTTGCTCTTACAGGCTTGGGGAGTTGTGTTCAGGATTGAGGGTCTAGGATTTGGATTGAGGGATCTTGGCACCCCGGGTTTTCGTAACTAGACCGTCGGTGGATGAACCCTCCCCGTTTAGTATTGAGTGCGTGGATTTTATGTCCCGCTCCTTAGTGCTTCCCATTCTGCGTTATACCGGTCTTTGCATGGAGGATCTCATAGCCGGGACTCTGGAAGTTCATTGACAATTCTCCTGTCAGTAGCTTTCTGTATGTAATCCCGCTCTATCGCCCCCCTTGTAAGAAATTCCGAAGCCCTAAACGCCGGAAACCTTACATATCTCTGTAAAGGCATGCCTGAGGGCCTCGAATTCGCTAGGAAGGATGATTTTTTGGAAGGTGTCAAGATGGGTGCCCAGGAACGAAGCTCTGGCTTCTCTGAGCCCTGAGATGCGAAACTTGGTGCAGAAGGTGAGCCATGGCCCGGGCCTCAGAAGCAAGGATTTGGGACTTCTAGGGCTTCGAGTTCCAGGCCTAGTTCTTTAGGGCGTAGGGCGTAGGGTTCATAGTTTATCGTTTGGCGTTTGCAGTTTAGGCCTCAGGGTTGAGATAATATGGCTTTCCATCTACCTTTATGTCTTTTGTAGGATTCAAAGCTTCAAGCTTGATTTTGTAGGCTTGAGGTTTGCAGGGCTTGGGATTTCTCAAGCGCATGGGTCTCTTTTTTGTGGCGTCTTTCTGATTGAGTCCTGGTATGTGGGCGTACATGAGAGCGCGTTTGTTGTCGGAAATCCCTCTCTACTTTTGATGGCGGTCGCTTCCTGAACTGTGTTGTTGCTGCTTCACCTCTACACGCAGAGCCGCAAATCCAAATTTCGTCTGATAATGATTCTCCATGACGGCCATGATTGGGATGTTTAGGGCTTCCATGTAAGCCCGGAAGCACTACATCAGCGTAAGCTTCTGTAGGAGATGTTTTAAAATCACGGGCCCTTTTCTGATTGTGGAAGCTTTTTGAAACAGCTCTAGCTTTTGGAAGGCATAAGGGCTTGCACTTACGTATCTACGTCCTCCACGAAGCATCTTGCAACCAGCTTGCCAACGAGCATTCACCTGGACTCGAAGCCTTCAACTTGAAAAGCCGAGTTCTCAAGACCGCAACACCTCTGAACTGGAGCTTCGAAGCATCACGATGCGGTGAGAGCACATTGCCAACTTTCCCACACAAAATGAGACTCGATGAGGCTTATAGTCGGCCCCCAATCCCATCTGATCATACCAGTTTGCAGAACGCTAATCTGCATTAATTTACACATATCTCACAAGGCTACTCGTTCAGTCAGCACCCCTTCTTTGTTTTAAATCGGATCATCCCCTACGACCCAAGCCTCAGATTGAGACATCTCTAATGAATACGCGTATTGCATCAATCCTACATACTCACCCATAAATTTGTGTTGTACTCCTTATCGATCACCAGGGTCCTCGAGGTCCTGCTTTGAGAAACTCCATTTGACACCTGTCTGAAAGCTGCACAGAGAGTTACATCACTGGCTCCGCCAGTTGGAGGTTGGGCTTCAGCACACCTTGAACAGCTCGTGCACCCTTGTATTCAGAAATAATCAGATCTGTCGCAAATTTCAGCAGCTTATGCAATCGATATTTTTCCACCAGGATGCCGAAGGAATTGGAAACTTCATTCTCAAACCTTCCCCTTCTTGAGCGTAGCCAGGAGTCTACCGGATCAGTGGCAAGGAAGTCACGCTGCATACGGTGAGCGGCTCCCTCTACGTCTACCGCCGTTTGGTTTTGATTTACTTGAGTCTCAGATGTCTGGATCATGTGGAAGCTTGGCCACTAGAGCGCAAGACTTCAACAGCACATTGCATGGAGAAATTCTGTACGCCGCTTTGAACTTCTATGGGCGCGTTGTCAAAGAGAAGTGAGACAGCTCGATTCGGCGACCAGTTGGCAGTGTTGTATCATGTTTTGGTAGACTCCGTGGAGCGTTCCTGACAATGACACTAGGCACGCAAGTTGTCAAATAGTCCAGCTATCGCGGTGGTGGTGGTTGGGGTGATGGGGGGTTGGTGGTGGTGGGTGTGGTGGTGGGGGTGGTGGTGGCGGTGGCGGGGGCGGTGACAGCGGTAGGAATACTGCAAACGGCAATTCCCTCTTCTATTGCAGCAGCACTGCTGCCACTCCTGCTAGCGCCTTTTGCCACTTATCAGCGTGGGCGGACACGGCCTATTACAATTCATCGGCAACTTGTTCGAGAATACTCAATCCTGTTTCGCTGCCGCTTCAAGACAGCTTATCCAGCTCCTGAGCCTTAGGCATCGGCGACTTGATCAAGTACATGCCCATCAAGTCCCTCTTGATAGAGGAAGCTGGGTGCATCGCCAAGTACTTTTGTTTTTGGCCTCCACAGCCTTATGTAGGCCCTGTCTGCTGCTACAGGTTTCGTTTTTGGGGCTTACCGCCACCTCCTAAAACCCAATCCCACAACCGCAAGCCCTAGGACCTCCCAATCACACATAATAATGGCCGACATACCCGTTGTTTTGGGTTGCAGGCCATGAATATAGGTATTTGGGTAGCAAGCCACCAAAACCAAGCCTCACAATCTTTTCAGGAAGGGCTCATGGCCAGTGAGGAGTCGCCTGCAGGCGTCCGCATGCTGGAAGCAAGGGGTCCCTTGAAACGGGGTTTCTAGGGATCATGCCTACATTAAACCTCTCAAATGGGTTCAGGCTAGAATTACTGCGCCTTTACATCAGGTCATAAGTGTTTGAAAAAGGGTTCAATCACCCAATGGGAGCCGCTTTCATTTCAAGAATCGTCCGGATCCAAGAAATTGGACTTCAGGTAGAGGTTCAGGAGCTGGAGTCATCCAAGATGGATCCCGAGGGGCCGATATCCTTGCTTTCGGGCTTTCGCTTGGAGCTTATGCAGCATGTCCAGCTAAAGTAGAAGTTTTTTTGGGCCGTTACCGTCTGGAGCATGTTGGCAAAAAGACCCGTGTTGAGGGACTTTGCAGCAATTTCTTTTATTGGCGGGATTCTGCTTGGAAGGAGCAGTAAACGGTACCAGGAGGACACGCACACGGAGAAGGGGGTGTTAGCCCTTGCGAATTCGAGCGATCAATTTGTCGAGCACTTAAATAAAGGGGTTCGACGCCTGTTAGTAATAATTGTATAATGATAGGAATAGAACGACTGCAGCTCCTGTCTGGAAGAATAACAAGGACAAGCAAGGAAAACATGGAAAAAACATGATTTGGGCCCTTAGGGGGAGGTAAGCCCTTAGGAGGAATATTGTCTTCGTCGTCAGCGTCCTCCGCGTCATCGTCTTAAGGAGGACTATAAAGGGACCTTTGCGGTAGGGCTAGGGGAAGGGGACCCCCTCACCATGACCACGAGCTGGCACGCCGCCCCCAAATCCTCATGGCGGGGACAGGTAAGCAGGTACAGGTACGTTTGCCTGTAGTGTGGGGGGGGAGCTTCGTTGGACAGTGCCCGCCCGCACCGCCTCTGTCCCACTGCATTAACGTACTTGAGTAGAAGGCGCGAAACCCTTAGAATTGGCCACAGGGTGAACACACACGCACACCTTGTGGGCCTCCCCGAACCCGAAATCGAGGCAGGGACTTTGCGTGTCAATCCCATCTAGTGCTTCTACGGCCACCGAGAAAGTCAAACTAGAACCCTGAGCCTGCATTCTCAAAGTCCGAGCCCAAACCACTCAAACCACCAAAACTTGTGCGTTAAAGCGCCGGTTAGGCACCCGCCACTTAAAGCGACCAGTTGGGTAATGGCTCGGGATCCTTGTCTATTCATATTCCTACTTTATTGCTATTACTGGGTGGGGGCCTCCAAGACCCAAACGTGCAAGGCGCAGCTGCCCTGCCGGCGGTCGATACCTCCTCAGCTGCTGAGATGGTCGTGAATCCGTCAAAGGGCTTAGGGTGTAGGAGAAAAGGGTTAAGTAGGGTTCAAGTTTTAAGGTTCAGCATTTTGGGTTCAGGGTTTGGGGTCTAGGGGCTCAACTCAGGAGTGCAGGTGGAGTACGAGGTTTTTCGGGGGGTGTAGGCGGTGTAGGGGTTGACAAGGCTGTGGTGTTGGGGTAGGGGTTACGGGCACCGAGGGTTCCAGAGTAGAGGGGTTTTGGGGTAAGGTGGGCCCCCCCAGTCCGCTTGTCCCTGGTCTCCTGGTCCCTTGGTCCTCTATAGTCCTCGCTCCTGGGGTCATCTGTTGTCCTTGCTTTGCAAATGCGAGGGGTCGCCCCCGCTGCTTCATCAGTTACGTAACAAAGCATATTGCTGTTGAGGAGGGTTGAGGTCCCCTACTCCGTCGTTTTCTATGCAAGCTGCTGTGAATTGCAGCTCTGGCAACCCGTTAGGCCCCGAATACCGTGAGACGCAAAGACTGCAACTCGTTGAACGCGCTGGATGCTTCAACTTGCACGTGCAATTCCTCGATGCCGTTCCCATCTGTATTTCCTCGAAATATTCTGCGCCATATAGGCTTAGCAGCGCCGTTTTCCTGGTGCTTTGCTCGTGAGTTTTTGCTACATAGCAGAGAATGATGTGCTTTGGTATGTAATTGCCTGCCATTCACACAGTTTTGCGAAGGCATCTATGTACGCATGTATGGCATGCATGGTATGGTATTGTACGGTACGGTATTGTATGGTGCCGTATGGTACTGTATGTTGTGCACGCCATGCAATGTTCCGTGATGTGATGTAATGATATTCTTACGTGCTATGTACGTGCGAACGTACGTCTGTCTGTCTGTATGTATGTATGTCTGTCTGTATGTCTGTATGTCTGTATGTCTGTATGTTTGTTTGTTTTTGCCTGTCTTGCGTAGACCAGCGGAGGAATTAGGGGGCGGGGTGTCCCCATGTGCAACAAATTTATGAAGATGGAGCCATCTCAAGATTCACATGCTGCCTATGAGGTCCTGCTGGGTAGCAGCTAGTGAGGGGTGGGGTTGGCTTTTCTAGTGCGTTTCGCACAGCTGTCTGGGGCATTCGGGGTTGAACTCCCTGGCATTTGCGAAGCACGAACTCAGATGCACCGCGCTGAAAGACTCATGACTTGCCGGTCCGGATGTGATACATTCCGTTGGATGGCTCAAAGTTGCCCTGATGTTTTGTTGTCTTTCCGTGGTTAACAGGGACTGCGCAAGTTGTGGTTTTCCGGAAGTGTTGTCGTTTTTGGACCCTCACATCTTTGTTTCCGGTCATCGTACAAAGTCATTTTTTGGGCTTCGCATCTTCTCGCGTGCCGACAGTGCCAACAGTCACAAGGATTAGTTGGGTCATGGTCGCCGTTCTCGTGACTCTCGTCATGTTTTGGGCCTTGGTACCTTCCTCTCGTGTAAGAATGAAGGCGAACCCCACAAGAGCGGCCCCGACTTTCCACAGTATTCCATGGATTAAAGTATGACTTGGATTTTCCGAAGAAAAGAGGCCCCCTGTAAGCCTGGAGTTTCATTGTCAAAGGTCGACTAGGAGGCCTCAGATAACCCCGCTCTTATAATACGCACCCGACAAGAGTCAAGTGACAGTCATAGGGCCCTTACCTTCAAATTCTCTGATGTGTAGTGCCTTGCTATGTCTTGTTGATAGAGGCTTCCTACTTCGGGCACGGGTCATCCTGAAGCAGTTGTGGGCCGTTTTGTTGGTTGCATCGATGAAGCTGGGCTCTGCGGTGCTTGCGGTTCTGACGACCTTTAGTGTATGGCCCATGGGTTTTCCAGTTGAAGGCGTTGAGGAGCTTTCGGATTGCAACTTCGGATTAAGGTTCAGGGTGAGGCAGTTGAAGATCTTAGTCATCACTGCGCTTGAAACCCAACACCTAAAGTACTCTCGTCCGAATCCTACATCTTGAGCGCAGGCACTAAGCCCTGAGCCTCAAACTCCACGCCTTAGTTGTGCTCCCTGCGAAGAACTACCGCCAAACCTCCAAGTCACTTGGGCAGTCCACTGAGGTTGCGCGGATCGCGCAGAGCTTGCAGCAGGTTGGCTGTACTGTGGTATACATGTTGATTTCGATTTCTTGTGGTCAAGGATCCCTACGTGTGCCCTTTGGCTAAAGTTTTGTGTGCTGCTTCATTTTTTGGGCTTATGGACTTGAGGAACCACAATAGCAAGCGCCTGAAGGAAAGGCTTCAGCCGTAACTCAGGTCTTTGAGAAAAGCAAAATTCCAAAGCCTCATCTCCTTTGTCCCCACAGCTAACACCCAAACCCGCAAGTTCATGCCCTAAAGCCCTAAAAGGCTTTAGCCCTAAACCTTGAACCCTAAATGGCTAAGGCAGACTGCAGCGCCTGGGGCGAAGACGTCGGGGCCAGGTGGCTGGGCCATAGGGTTTACGTAAGATTTGTGCTGTAGTGTTCAGGGTAGTGACGCCTCAGGCGGTTCAGGGGTTCAAGATTTGGCTTTGCGGTGTAGGATTTGGGCTAGGAACTTGTGCAGGGATTGAATGAACATGAGGGAGCTTCCCAACCGTGTGGGTAGCTATATGTGAGATTGCAGGTAAAGTATAGGGTGATAGGGCAGGTCTGAGCATGGTCAGCATTCCCATGCTTCTGCAAAAGCAATGGAGTTGTTTAAAGGGGGCTCAATTGTGGCTTCCCTTCCCCCTGACAACAAGCCCACCACCTCCTAATGATGAACATCCCAATTCAAGACCATTCTTTTGTATCACTAGGGGTTGGGGACTTATGGCCAGAATCCTTGCATTCCAGACCTCAGTGCCGAAACGCCAAAGCCTCCAGGTGAAGGTAAGTTAGCGGCCCTAGCGCCGAAGCTCTGAAACCCTAAGACGCATAAGATTTGAAACTAGTCGGATGGTCTGAATCTCAGACGCAAGAGGTCTAGGGCCCAGTGAGTAGGTTTAGGGGTGGGTGTAGGGTTGACGGCTTTTGGATTAGGGTTTCGGCTTCAGGGCATGGAGCTTCAGGACTGGAGTTTGTGGTTTAGGGCTGTTGGATTAGGATAGGGGGTTTACAGTAGTGTTTGGGATTAGGGTTGTCCCACGTATCCCCATGCACGCCGCATCCTCCTCTAGCAGGCTGCCCTCGGCTTTGAATAAGTGCCTACACAAAACCCAAAACGTACACTGAAGCCCAAAACTTGTAGAGCCCTTGCTAAAGGGGGGACGGTCTTTTGTGATACACAATGCAAGATTTCGGACCGGCGCGCCTCAAAGCCTTGTCCGATGATGTGCTGGTGATAGTCAAGACATGGCACTTTGCATAGATACGCAGATCCCCGCGGGAAACCTTAGCGTTGGTAATGCCTTCCGAAAGCCGGCTTCTTCTAGATCCTACTTTGTGTGAATGAAAAAGCCTTCGGTTGCAGTCTCAATCCTTCGGGGAGGTGTTCGTTTTGACGAAGCACTATTGCTCGCAACACTGTGATGGCAGCGTTTCATGATTGACAAGGGTGGTGGGCCCACCTAAATGAGTCCCCCCAAACCCAAACCACCCGACTTTGTCAGCTGGCTACAATGACACAATCTTTTTAGTTGAGTGCAGCATGCCCCTTCTATCTCCAGGGACCACCTGAGGCCGAGGATTTTGGATTCAAACACCCTAAACGCCACCTTCTGAGCTCGAAACCCTAAATGGCGGTTATGGAAACAGGGTCCGGCCCCAAATGTAGACCCCAAGATACGACAATCCTTTTTTGGGGGGACCCAAACAGGGACCCTAGTCTTTTGGAAGCACCCACATCAATAAATCTTCAAGCCTCGACCCCTAAACCGAAGCCCTGAAATCCTGAGCCGTGGAGGAGCACAGAAGGGCATCTTGCCTTTCGGCCTCGGTCGTCCAGTGGTGCCTGTAGTGATCAGCTTGCCAAAGCCCGATCCACAGGCCTGGAGCGCTGGGGCTGTTGGATTGCAGTAGGACTCAGTAGGACTCAGCAGGACTTGGAGATTTAAGGTTTTGGGTTTTGGGGTTCATAGGCTTGTCGGTTCAAGGATTAGGGGTTACAGTTTTACGGTTCAGGGATTAGAGTTAGAGGGAGTCAGGGATTCGGATCCAGGGCTTCAGGATTTAGGTTTTCAGGTGTAAGGCTCAGGGTTGAGGGACTCACGTTGAGAGTTGAGGTTCAAGATCCACATTTAGGGCTGAGGTTTCGGTACTTGGGTTTGTTTGGATTTACGGTTAAGGGTTTAGGGATTAGGGCTTCGCGTTTGAGGTTGAGGTTTGAGGGCTTATGGTTTAGGGATTCAAAGTTCGAGGCTCAAGATATTCGAGTTCAGTGTTCAGGTTTTGCTGTACATTCAGGATCTAGAGATTGAAGTGCCGCGTTAGGTTTGAAGATGTAACTTGCAAGGCTCGTGTTCCGTGGGGTTTGTAGTTCAGGTTTGAGCTTGAGGGGTCAAGGTGTCGCGGTCAGGCTCCGGAGCCAGAGAGCAATTGCTCGAGAAAGGGGGAACCTCAAGGGTTGTTGGCATTCATACAGGCATTCATACAGCATGTGTGGGGGTTCACACAGGCCTGGTTTTGTAGTGTGCTAGATGATCCAGGGCTTCGATACGGTTGTGTTCTCGAAGTTTTGTGCTTAAACCCTCGCTGTTATCCAACTGGTACCAATTCTTGGGTGCAAAGTGGGATGCTGGAGAATCACAAGCTGGCGTCCTCCCATATCGCTCTCTCCAATCCCTGGCCCCGAATGTCAAACACCCCTCCACCCCCGAAGTGGAGTATTCATGGTGATCGCCTGAATAGCATGCTGGGGTGGCATGTTTCGTGTTTTGGGAGAGGGGTGTCTTTGAGATTCAGTGACATAGAGCAAGTGTCTAGCTATTCCTGAAGAATGACCCCGTGCCTTGGCAAACCTGGTGCAGGGAAATGCGCTCAAGCGAGACAAGCAGGAATGGCCAGGGCATTTGGTCCGAAGAATTTTTCTAAAGGTCTGAAGAAAAAAAAGATGTTTTCCAGAGGTCCAAAGACAGTTGCACACCGCCCGGGAAGGCTGCACATAGCTGTCATATGTGATTCCGAGGGAGGAGAAGAACTCTGCGACGGCCTTGCCATGATCCTTGTGAACGGTAACCCCAAGAAAGCGTTCCCAACTTCAAGGACCCTTGAGATTCGATTTGTCCTGCTTACGGCCCCAGTTCTAGCAAGCCAGTTCCTCAAGCCCATCAGATTTTAAAGCCCCACTTAGTATTACCCAGAATCTGCCTACATCTTTATATATCTCACCAATTTTGATAATCGCTTCCTCCCATATGAACCCCCTTCCACCATCGGATATGTTTCTGATTCCCAATCTTCAACGTCCTTGGTAGTCTGTGTCAATGCGCTACAAACAATCCTTATAATTGCCTTGAACCTTCACGACAAGCCTTGAACCCTAAACCTTGTACCGCAAACTCCTTGAAACCCTACACCCTAAGCTCTAAGCAACCAGGTGTTGATGTCCAAGCGAGTTGAGGCCGCAGTTTTATCATGGAGTTTAAGGTCTGGAGTCAGGGGCTTGGGGTTCAGAATTTAGGGTCTAGAGCTAAAGGAGCAGTTTTCAGGGTCTAGGGCTCAGGGTTGACGGTTTAGGGTCCAGGGTTGAGGGTCTGCGAGGAAATCCTGGACAGAGTCTGCCGAGTACAGTATTGTATTGTACTTCCTGCAAAGTAAGGCGTGCGAGGTAGTGCGTAAACCCTAAACCCTAGCCCCTAAACCGTATGTGATAGAAGGTTTTCCTGCAACAGAGAGTTTTTTTCACTCTGGTTGGGGGTCCATTATTATCAGGTTGGCATTTCAAGGTTCATCTCCACTTAGCCCTGGGGTCCCGATCCATGGCTCCTCATCCTGTTGAACCAAGGCGTGCATTTAATCATCCCGGCATACAAAGGGTCTTGCAGGGACTCCCAAAATTGGATCCTCGCTAAATCCGAGACATTACAGCTGTGCTTGGAATCCCTCATGTACACTGTCATCAAGCAGGCTGCGACTCGGGCAGCTGATGTTGCCAAGCAGGCACGCTCATGATTGACGCTCAGGGGTGGACTCATAGTGGAGGATAGACGGAAAGCACACAATGAAACGGAAAATGGATTTATATGGGCTAGACAGGGAGTGTGCAAAACAATGGTGATAGTTTTTTTGGTAAGTTACCGCCTGAAAATCAGGCCTCGGTAGTCGTTTTATGTTTTCAATATATGTTCCTATTTTTGGCGCTGAGGTTACCCAAATCCTCTCCTTAGTTGATTGTTGGGTGTAAGGAGGAGTCTAGCCACTAAGCTGCTGCCAACATTCAAGCAGAACCTTAGCCTCTTTCAGACCGTTTCCATGTTTATCTGGGGTGGCATGTGCATGGACCAAGGCCCCAAAGTCCTGCTCTCCCAAAACGCTACCTCAGATGTTCATCGTGCCTTCCTTTGTACCAAAATGGGCACCTTCAAAAAAGAATTCTTCCAACCGATTGAGTTTTTGGAAGCTCCTAGATTTGCAGAGGCCACGTAGAGGGCCCATGTGGCCGTGGAAAGCCGTTTGTCATCCGTGCACAGTTCTGGGCGTGCGTCCCCCATCCGAAGAATCTCTTAACCCAAGACTGGAAAGCGCAAACCATAAAAACCTTAAACTCCCCCCTTCCCGAACCTAAAGCCCTCAACCCTTACATCGCAAGTCTCGAGGTGCTGCGACGGCAGATCGACGACGAGGACAACAGGTCCAGTGTCCAAGCCATGCGCGCGAGTTTGGGCCCCTTACCCCGTTTTTTTTTCGGGATTCTGGGAACCCTTTCGGGTACAGAATGGTACATATAGATTTGAAACTTTAGGCTTGTGTTAGGGCAATCCAAGGAAACGCGCATCGTAGCATTGCTATTTTTAATGGAAGATGAAGGAAGGCTTGTGCTTATTTTCGGGCAAAGGGCTTTGGATGTTTCAATTGGCTGAAGGCATCCCCAAGCAGAGTCCGTAAAACGGGTCACGTATGTTCATACCACCGTGTGATCCCCTTGACATGCCCGTGATGAATACCAGTACTGCCGCTTTCTTGCTATTTTTTCAAACTGCTCCGAACATTGTGGATGCCAGCCCCAATCCTAAATTGTGCTGTTTTTGAAAAGAACCTGCTGCTATTGATGTTGTTGTTGACTTGTTCCTGCTGAGGTTGTTCGCACCTCCTATGCTTCTCTACTAGCACATATTTGATGCCCGACTTGGTCAAGCAAATGCGGGCCTTGACCTACCACTGTTTCGATGTTCTTTCATGCATGCGTGCCACTTGTCCCAACTACCTAAATATGCTGTGATTGAGCATGTTTGTTCCCACATGTGCAGAATTTGTTCGATTGCTCCATGTGCGTGTTTGGGAGGCGTTTGTTCTACGTAACATCTTTTGCCACTTTTGCTTTCCATCTTGTTTCGTTCCGGAGTTGATGTGCTAGGTTGCCAAACAACAAGTACAGTGCCACGCGGACGCTGCAATGAAATATTCTCAATCACAGTGATTTCAACGAAGCCGTTGATCACCTTCACAGTCAGAGGTATTGTATACCAAACGAGACGGGGAACATGCGCTCAAAAGCAGGGACACTAGCAAACAACTAAGGACGGCAGGCACATTCGTTGTGCTACTCTTGCTTCCACCGCTGCTGCTATTTGTAGAGTCTAGCAAGCGCAACAATAATAACAACCAATGTCCGACACTAGGCAGCAATCATCTGGAAGAATTGTAAGAGCAAGGGTTTCTACAGTGCACGGCAAGAAGTTGTCCTGGCCATTCAGGGCCCTAGACTAATCAACCCTGACCCCTGCTTGACCAAGCCCTACAGAATCCTTAAGCAACTTTGAGACCCTTTCGAGGACGAAGTAAAGCTGCGAAAGCTTCTCATCAAGGGCCTCAAGCACGAGCGCGGCTGGGCGGTTGCCTTTCAGGCCGCTGACATGTAGTTTCGGGTTGAAAAGGATTAACGACCAGGATGTCCGGGGTTTCAGGCTTAGGAAGGTTGAGAGTTGATGTGTTCTTTGGGGGCCTTGCAGCTTCATGGCAATAACAACGGCTGGGCTCTCAGCTACATGTAATTCAGCATATTCAGCAAGCTTCGGTGTTGAAGTTGTTCAGAGCTTCAGGGTTCCGGGTTTTGAAGCTTGGTGTTGAAAGCCAGTTCCGGGGCCATATTACTTTGGGGCAGTACAGACATGTAGAACATTATAGTGGTGTTTATGGTAAAGAGGCTAGTTGCAGTGAGAGTAAAACGAAGAGGTTTAGCACCACACTTGTATTCTGATGACCTCAGTTTTAAATGGCACTGGAGCAGGTGGTTGCGTGACCAAAGTTGTTTACGGGTCAGGTGTGGCCGAGGCTTGCACAAAATTAAAGCCTTGGAGCCTAGGCCCATGTGGCAAACCTCAGACCCCATGTCCTTAAGTTCAAAGCCATGTGTCACTTCTGAGGTCACACCTGAAGCCTAGCCAAAAATCCGAACCCTCAGCCCCCCAACCCAATCTCTAAACCCTTGGACCAAACCCCTAAGTCCTGAACCCCTGAACCCGAACCCTAAACCCCATACCCAAACAGCCACTCCAAACCCCTAAGCCTCTAAAGCCTTAAGAGGAATTCTGCCACTTCCGTGGGCTCAGACCCGAAGCTGCGCTTCAAAATGCTTCGCGGGACCTCTTTTTGGGAGCAGGGTTTCGGAGGGTTTTTGAATGTTTTGGAGGGTTTCTGAGGGCTTAGCGGTGTTTAGTAGCAGTGTCTGGGGTTTTGGTTTTTGCTTCGAGGTGGTGTAGGGGTTTGTTTAGGGGGCCGCTAAATTGCAATTGGTGACTGCCGGAGCCTAATTATGGTGCTTCAAGCCTCTCCCAGGCAATGAAGTCATGAACAGACCTGCATTCTGAACCCCGCTGATATGTAAGCACGTGTATGAACCCTAAACTCAGAACTGTGAGGCTCCAAGCCCCCTTGCCGACCCTGACACCCAAAGATCCTGAAGTAGAATACAGCGACAGTGCCTGGCTGTTCATTTGAAACATCATGCTGGACCCCCTTTCTAAGAACCTCCCACATCCTTTGCCCTATGTCCAACTAAGCCAGCCGCACGCGAGTTTCTGACCAATTCTAAGTTCTTAGACAAGATGTTGCACCACTTCGGATTTCCAGTATGCGGGAGTGCATGGAAAATGTGGTGTGAGTTTTCCTCCGTCCACTGTGGGAACCATGGGGTGTGGAGGGAGGGGATTCTCGGGCTCCCTTTTCAGGATACTGCATGGGTCATTTTCAGGAAACGCCACATTGGATTCTCTCAGTATCATTCACTGGATTCGAATGAGTGTATCAAGTGGCCTATCGCCACTTGAAGCTACAAGGCAGTCCCTCAACCTTAGATACTAGGGTTTATGAGAGAAAACTATGCTTCCGGAATTCAATTCAAAACTAGGAAAACTGTAAATGAGTTTATCACTAGTTTGCGCTTCACTCCCTCAGCTCCAGACCTCCAGCCAGTGTAGGAGCTCATGGTTACATTCCTGGAGCAGCACCTACCAGGTGCCATCAACACGGAGCCCTGGGCTTGTCGAACGTTTCCCTCCAGAGTGGTGTGCGGGGTGGGTGCCTCCCTTCGCCGTAGCAGCGTGTGGGATTACGGTTCTAGGGCCTCAAGTTTCAGGATCCAAGCATAACTTTTCTACCCAACGTCGTTCTTATGGAGCTTTGTGAAATTTATGGTATATTTGCAAGGTTCTATGAAGCGAATTATGTCGCTTTTGGCAAGTAGGTGCAACCAGATTTTGATGCACGCCAGGTACTGGCTAAGGCAACGTGCGTTGAGGATTTTGAGTTTAACATGTCTGAGTGTCAGAACTCAGGATGAGTAGCATACCTATAAGGCCAATCGCTCTTTTCGTGGGCCCCGTGATGGCGTCTTTGTCATGGGCACTATGTTCTGTTGGCGCATGCAGGAACCGGCCAAGTTAGGTCTGCATAATGGTTATGCCGTGCTTGTCTGGAATGTCTCACGGCACTTGCAGCAGCCAACTGAATGCGAGCATCCTTTTCCTGGAAGAATCGGAAGGATGACAAGACCAGACCCTAGTTCCGTAAACGTTTCATACATTGTGCCTTGCAAGAAGCTGAACAGCAATACACCCAAAGCAACCTGCCCACGTGAGTATTGTAGAAGCTTAATAGCCTCTACCAGAACGTAACTTTGTGGTAGGTATATGGCTCTGGACAGTGTTATGGCCGTAGTCCATATGCCCAATGCTTGATGCCCTGGGACGCTTCCGAACCCTTCTCAGGGAAAAACTCTGAACATTGGCTGACACCCTGAAGCATACACCACCAACCCCTGCAGACTAACCTTTCAAATCAAACTCGGCAGCGCAGACCCTAAAACCCAGAGCAGCATGAGCTTCAGAGGCGAAATCCAAGTTGTAATTCCCCAAACCTTGTCCCGAATTCCTGGTCAAGCTCTAGGAATGGGCGCAGAAGGTGATCCAGGGCAAGGTCTGACAAATATCGCTTTCATGGATCAGGGTTTGGGTGTCTTGCTACTTCTTGAAGGGCACCTTCCTCATACTCGTGCAAGGAGACTGCAGCTACTCTCCAACATTCTTCGCACAAGGTTAGACTCCAAGAAGACAACACCTGAGAACATCCTAAAGTTTGAGGATTCCATTGAAGAGTATGGGAAAGCCTCAGGTGACGTTGTTCAAGATGATCTCAGAGTATCTGTTGTTCTTGGTAACACAGAAGGCCCCCGCCTTCTCCTGAATGTCAAAGAGACCGCCAAGTATGCTACGCTACGACAATTCTGTTTTCCTATGAGCAGACGAGCAGATGGACTACAACAGATTTGATCAAGGTGGACAAGCAAACATGGACAGCATATACAGAAATGCTCGTTGCAGAGGGGTGCTGATTCTATGTTACTATGACGCCAATACAATCCAACCATGTCGGTTTTCAGACATTTTTGGCAGGGTTCAGGGTCAAAGAATGGTACTTTGTAACCACGTTTAATGGTGTCCCCAGGACAAGGAGGAATCTTGCGGTTGATGGACGAAATCCCTAGCAACTAGGATGTTACCTTAAATCCTAAATCCGGGTTCTGGCTTCAGAAGGCGTCCTCCTCGATGCAACTCAGCCTTCCAAAAGTCAAAGCCTTTTGTAGAGTTCTCTGGGGGGTGTTTCAGAAGTGTTCCTCGATATTTTTCAGACGGACGCGTGTAATCCGCCCAACATGACTGTGTGCTCCAAAGGTCCCCAAGCGTTCGCCAAATTTCAGAACCACATTTTAGGGAAATGCGCATTTCATGAGCTGCACGTGTCCAAACTAACACAAGACTGAGAATCATAACGGTCACGATGGACAGAGCCTCAATTGCAAGAATGAGAAAGTACGATAGCGCTGTTGCATGATGAGCGACAGCGGTAGCAATACAAGGTAGATGCAGCGAGACTGATGCGCACCCAAGCCTTACTGGTATTGAGCTCTGCGGTCTCGGCACTTCTATGGATGTTTGACTGTCACATATATTCAAAACAGCTGTCGCTATCCTTATAGAAGAAGCGCAGCATCAGGGATGGTCGAATTTGAAAGAGATGAGAAACAAGGCAAGGGTTCTGGAGAACTAATTTTCAGAAGCTCTAGTTTTCCAAGCTAGATCCAGCAAACAACGCAGGTTTTCTGAGTTCCGTTGTAGTTTTCGGGGCTTGGGAAGGACAAGGACAAGAAGGACAAAAAGGACAAGGACAAAGCGAAGAAGGCGCACGCATCCAGTAGGTGCTGTCGTATTTTGCTTGTTGTTGAACGTTTGTGAGTAAGAGTGTGGAACCCTCTTTGAAACCCTTTTGTAGGTGGAGACCTGAGACTTCCGAACTCAAACTTGAATTCTGCCGAGGCAGCCTAAGCACATGAGTTTGGAAAGCATGTGGCAACTTCTTTGGCGGGAGGACACAAGTCCATGGGATACCTGCCTGAGCCTCCGGACTCTGAATCCGTTAGCTAGGCCCTGAGTCTTAAATCTCCAACCCTAGGCCCCTACCCCATACAGTACCTGCTGGAGCACCTCATTCTTGGACATAGCTAATCGGGAGTTTGTCAATACAAAGGGATTGCCTTTGCATACCCCGCACAGACGTTATGATCCCGTAACCTGGCAGCATTGCAAAAACAAAGTCCGCACGACTTCTGGTTCCCCAAATGCTGAAGATTTACACCGCACCAGGAGAAGAAAGACAAGAAGAAGGATCCAGGGTTTGTTCAAGGATTAGGGTCTGGGGTTGAGGATTCACCTTGGGATGGAATCTAGACAAGTGGGAAGCTCACCATGTGTTCACCGTATCCCCCATGATGCTGAGGAGTCTTTTATCCTTCAGGGTAAGGGTTTTGAGTGTATGGGGTTTAGGATTTTTGAGTTTTGGGCTTTGTGATTGTAAGGTGATGAAGCTCTAAGCCTAGGAGCCTAAGAGCCCCAACAATCAGTGCAACCCCATGGCTCATCTTCAAATTTTTGTTGCCCATCATTTGTAGACGCCTGAGCTTGATTGGCTGGTTTTTACGACCTTACTTCTCTGGATGCCTTCAAATGGCCACAACCTGTTGCGTAGGAAGCATTCTAGTGAGAGTACAGGAGGCACGATGAACCCTCATAGGTTTTTCTGCAAACCTCTATTTAGCGGTATGGCTATTTGCTCAGCACCCTAAATTCGGGTAAGCTCTCCCGGTACGACGGGAATGCATTTCTCATCCTAAACCTTGGGGCTTTCAACGTTCGGTTTTGGTGGACATGCAGTTTCTTACGCATCTCGTTCAGGTCTTGACTTCCTCGCTGCCGGGACACCATGTCCTCCAGTTGCAACCAAAAGCTGGGCCAAGTACACTTAAGAGAGTCCAGGTCCAGGTCCCTCGAATGCCAGGCACTAGCAGTAGGACTCCGGGTTGATGGGCAGTTTCCACCAACTCAAGAAATACCAAATGACAAACAGCACTTGGCATAAGCCTTCGGTTTTGAGGAAGAGCGTTTACAGATTTTTTGGAAAGCTCCCAAAAGAGCTTTACGTAGTGCTCAGGAAGATTTGTGTGGCAAACCTAGGTTAGTGTCTTTGCAAAACGACCTAGCCGAGTCGTGGCGTGTTGTACCTGGGAGGTGTATCAGAAACTTGCCACGCAGTCTCAGACACTGGAAAACTCACAAAACTTTGTCAGCCTCTAACAGCTGCGGGAGACACCTTTAAATGCATACGAGAACAGCTGGCCCCGCCTCGTCGAATCTGCGCAAACACGTGCATCTCCCTTCGAGTTTCCCGGGTGACACGGACTGCACAGTCCCGTGAAAGGCTACGAGCAGTCAAGAAAGTTCGATAAAGGCTGACGCGGTTAAGGCTTACAAAATAGGGTTAAGGCATGTGAAGCCGTGTAGATTGCTGTCCTCTTCAAAAGGCACGCTTCTAGATTTGCACGCAGCCTGCGAGAAGGACAGGACCAGACGCCTTCACCATGAAGATAGCACAGATACAATCTAGTTGGGGTACTCCTGGCCCCATCCATAACTGCCCAGGAGTCATCCGTTTCAAACTGATGGGTGCTCATCTTTCAACCTTCAGCCAAAACGAAAGATGTTTGGAGTCCCTGACCCCACCTCAAATCTTCAATCCCACTTGCCCAAACCCATCTTCCCGATATCTACCTATCAAACGCAAGTTCGTTAAGTCCTGACCGTAATCCCTGTCCTGAACCTTGAACCCAAATCTCAGACCCTCTAGGCTCGATACCCAAACCGATTCTGTCAGGACAAAGAGCAGAAGCGTGAAGCCAGCGAGGCGAGAAATTGGGCTTTGGGTTTAGCGTGTAAGTTGCAATATTAGGTTTTGGTTTCAGAGTTTAGGGTTTAGGTTTGTCTCGTGTTTCCTGCTTAATTCTGCTGAGACTTTGTTCCTGCGTGAGCAAAATGCTAAAGGCTAAAAGAGCTCATTGCAGAAATGGTTGTGTCTTCTTGTTTCTGTCAAGTCCCAAGGGCTCCTGTTGAACATCTGATCTTTATGGTGGTTCTGGGGGAGGTTTAGTCATAAGAGCACCAGTATGAAAATGACGTAGCGGAGTGGGGCTACAGGCTACATGACTGGGTTTCTTAACACCCTCTGAAATGGTTGAAGTGGAGATCATCGGATATCAATTGAGCATCGATTTTGACAGGTCTACTGAGTAGCACAAGTAGTGTAGCACAAGAAAGTTTTCTCTCTCGCAACAGTCTCTCAGAGGTTTCAAGGAAATCTTTTGATGCCGTTTCGCTGAAGTTGCAACACTCCTCTCATGCCTTGTTCAACGAAGCTCAAACAGAGACCCATACTTTTGAAAAGCTGCCACTTGTTTTTCATGTAGTGGTCCATGGAATTTGCATACCTTTAACCTGAAGCCTTGCAACCTAGTGAGTGGTAGTTGGGACGCGTGAAAGTATCTGTGCATCTCCTCATCACCACCTTGAAAAGTGGTTCTTTGTAGATTCAAACACACACACACACCACTGGCAAAGAAGCAAAGCTATCAAAACTACAAAGACTTGTTTCCTGCTGCCATTCTTCTCAGCATTTTTTTGGTATTGCTGATGCAAGAGCTGGTTGTTCTTTTAGCAGCGCTAAACATTATTAGGAAGAGATCCCTCTGACTCACATATCCGTATCAAGGGCGGGCACGGGTGACACCCCTGATTTCTTTTTTCTGGAAGAAGGAGGCAGCGGCCCCACAGACACGACGCAGAGTCTGACGCTGGATCATCGGGGCGCCAGGAGCTGAAGGTTTAGGAAGTTATTGCGGTGGTAAACGATTTGTTTAGTCCCTGTGCACTACTGTGACCAGCATTCATACCCATCCACATCGCAACTCCTTGACGCGTGTCACCCTCAGACTTGTCCTCGATAGCGTGATGGGAAAAAGGAGGCACTTTTGGAGATTGCAAGATGGGTTCAAGATCATGGGCTGCAAGGTTGCGAGACATTTGAGGGCTTTTGCGGGCTTGGGGCGTAGTTGGCGTTCGGGATCGCAGGTGTTTCTTGGGACGCAAGCCCAAAAAAAGGTTTCTAGCCTCATGCAGGTCAAGGGTCAAAGGTAGGTCTGCAAATTTAACCCATGGATGGCTCGCTGACTTGCATTGCAGGCCTACAGTAGCTGAACAATCTCAGAATGATGTTGCAGCTGTTGTGATTGAGTCTCTAGGTCTCCCGGACGCGAGTTTCCTTCTTCCTTTGACTTGTTGCAGCACTCGAGAGATTTGCCAGTGCCCCTATCCACGCGATGTGCTTGTAGCCCATGAAATGCCAAACTTCACACCCTAAAAGCTGAAAATTGAATCCTAAAACCCTAACCCTGAAGCGCAAGCTCCAGCCCTGAGAGCAGGTGTTGTCCAGACACTTGGAAAGTCTGTCGCCAAGCTCCTTCCTCTTGGACACCGAGGCCTTGGTTTTGATTTGACAGTTGAGGAGGTTTGGCCAAGGCCGGGTTTGGCTTGGTCCCGGCCCTCTCGTCTTCTGGTTCCTTGCTCCACCAAGCCTTCAAAACAAGCTGCTACGCCAAACCTGTTGAACAAATCATCCGTTTGTTTAGAGTTGAGGGTTGTGGGTCCGAGTTTAGCCCTAAGGTTGTAGGCTCAAGGCTTGTGTTGTCATTTCTATACGTGCCTAAAAGTCATGATCGAGCTGTACTCGGCGACAGCTATACGAGGATTACAAGGGATCCTATTCCATTCGAATGAAGGTTTAAGATGCAACACAATGACGCTTTCACAACAAAAGTGTACAAGTGTACATTTCGTCTTGCCAAGACCATGCTGCTTGCAGATGGTCTTCCGGCATGTATGTTTTAGAACTTCGGGATTGAGTTTAGCGCGTTAGTACCTTCCCCTATCGTGTTGCACTGTTGTTCTGCATATGGTCTCCTTGCAAGACCTGGGGCGCATTTTGAGAGATGTTCTTTGTTGATCATTCTGATTCCGTGGTGCGCTTCTGCCATTTGTGACGTCGCTCGTCGTTATGTTAGTGTCTAGATAACATGAATCTCATTGTTGCTGTTGTGATTGTCCTGGTCAGGGTTGTTTGGCTCTATCATAGTGAGCATACGCAGAGCTTTTGCTACCCCAGCTTCGCCAGCCCTTGCTTTGAGCTAGACATCGTCCTCTTGTTGCCTAGCTTCTTTGTATCCGTTATCCCCAAAGCAAAGCCTGTGTTAATGCTTGTGGTTCGGAGAATCAGACCAGGCAAGCAAAGGGCATCCAGCGATCATTCGCAAGTGTTCACTATGATCACAGTATGCATCATTCTATCATGGCACTAGCGTAATGGATGCCACCTTGCTTTGAGCAGCAAAGAAGATACTTGTTGCCGCTGCATTTACCTCGACCATGTGTCAAGCCAGGAATATTGGAGCGGTTATTGCCATATGCACTTAGACCATTGTGGTTCTGCTAGCACGGCTGCTCTTATCTTCTGGATGTTCTCGCGCTGGCCCTTAAAGCCGAAACCCTGAACCTCTGATCCCAAACCCTGAGAAACAACCTCAAGTCTCTGATCCCACACCTTGACACCTACCAGCGCAAACCTCCAATTTCGCTAATTTCTGAACCCTCCGAACCCCCAAAGCTGCCTCGAACCCTTCGACCGTGCACCAATATCCTCAAAACCCCAAACCTACAGCCTTAACCCTAAACCTTGTTTTGTGGGCTCCGGTCCTACAGGTTGTTGTTATGACGCCGCTATAGCCTTTTATTGTAGGTTCTTTCACATAGCTGGGAGTGTATTTGCATTGCAAAGTCATTCTAGCGATCCCCTGGCCCCGGAATGATTACGCAGGGGCTACTTTGACAAGCTTCCGTGTGACAATCATCTTACTATGATGATGGTGACCGTGTTGAGTAGCATGAACCGCCTCACGGACACGCATCTGAGTACTTGAGGCTTTCGGGCCTCAAAAACTTCAGCCGTTGAGCCCCAAACCTCAAACCTAAAATTTGGTGTCAGATGTTTTTGCATGGAGTACACCGGCGGGTTGACACACAGCTTAATGTAGTAGTGCCCTTGGGGGTAGACGCAGTTCTTGGCCTGGGGGATATCCCTGTGAGGAACCCTCTTCGGCAGATCTTGATGGTGCCAGGGACTTTGCAGAGACTCCCTGGCGCTCGGCAGAACATGATTGAATGGCCTCCCAAAATTCAATCTAGTATGCTAAAAACCCTAAGCGGAACATCCTTAAGCTCCTGCTGGTCTAACTAAACCCTACATGATACATTCCCACTCAAGCCCTCTATCTTTCCCGACCACAACCCACATAGTTCATTCCGTCATGCCCTGCCAAGCGCTCAGGGAGGGGTTCAGCATCCAGGAACTGTCAAAGGAACTATGGGCTTTGACTTGCTGTCCTCAGGTTCTGGCTTTGAGTCTGAGCGATTGCAAGTGTTTTGCATATACTCTGGGCAAGGTTGTAAAGGTGCTGAAGATCCCGAAATGGCTTCCAGTTTGATCAAAGGGTCAGCCGCAAGGAGGCAGTAGTGTTTTGAGAAGGCTGTGACAGAATGTTTGATAAGGTACACGATGGTAACTTCCCACCGAACAGATTTGCAGTTTCATCCCAGAAAGACACGGGCTCTTTCCCTAAAGCATCAACCCCTACTGCTAATGATTTTCAGAGGCCGGTCTCATGCTTTAAGGATATTGCCGAAGACCGGAAACTCATTGGCTGACTGCAGGCTCAGGTAATGCATGGCTTTTTTAAGCCCATGCCTACTTCTGAGGCAGAGCTTTGCTCCTTCGAACCCCAGTTTGTGACCATAATTTGAGCTGTCCATGAGCAGCCGAGAAGGTCAGGCAGGAAGAACTTTCTCCGAAGGTTCTGATCTGGTCTGGGTCGAGATGATCAGTGCAGCAACCTTAAATCTTGTATTGATGGGTCTTGCAAGTAATGCCTTGGAGTGAAGTCCCTCAAAAGATGCCAGAGTTTGGTTTGTCACAAATCTGAGACCATCATCGTATGAACCAAAGCCTCACGCCTTATTCCTTAAACAGCTGAATACCTAACCTCCTCCGTGGCTACACCCATACCCTTCGAAAACAGCCTGAGGCCATCGCTGTAGCTCCAGCCTTTGCGCTCCTTCCCCTCGATCTTGTTCCAGTACGGCGCTGGACGGGAGGGCTTATCATGGCCGCCAAAGCATGGGCTCTCGGTTCAGGGAAGGCAGCTCAGGCCCATTTACGTAAAAGACCATCCTGCTCATGCGTCTGGCATGCTGCCTTATGCCTTATGCCATGACTGCTCCTGGGAATTGGGAATTGTTTGGGCCGGAAACTGTAAACTCAATAGCCAAAAGAAAATGCGGCGCTTGTTCGAGAGGCAGCCGAAAGCGTTTGCAAGACTCTTCTCGAAGAGAGCACGGCCCAAGGTGTCCCGTTGAGAACATCGGTTAAAGTGTAGGTTTCTATGCTGTGATGTACCAGCCAGCTGAGAATTTTTGCGAGGATTCTTCGATGTCTGGACCATCAAGCTTCTGAGCAGCATGTTGCGATCTCAGCTCGAAAAGGGATCCCAAAGTCTTCATGGTTCCACGGCTATCTGAAACATTCGTTCGGCTCTGAACATTGCCATAGATTACTTTATACCAATATGTTTCCACCACCGTCACTACCCCCGCCACGACAACGTCGACCGCTGCCAGTCCTCCAGCGCCGGTCCTCCTCCCTTCTCCCTCCTCCTCCTCCTCCTGCTCCTCCTCCCACCTTCCCCCTGCCTCCTCCTCATGCGCTCCAAACTTGCGAATATGCCCATGCTGTGCTGTACCTAGCCTAGAGCTCTAGAACTCTAAACCTCCAAGCATCAAACCAACAGCCACTCAACCAACCCAAAAGTAACCCCCGGAACCCTTAGGCAGAACTTCGTGCATGGGTCGCATCGGGTCCTGAGTGGTGCCCCGAAGACGCGCAGCGGTTCTGGGCTGCGGCCTTGAGCAATACTTCGAAAGGGTACTTTTTTGGCTAAGCTTTTTTAGAGCTTACCTCGAGATCTTACAGTGGTATGCCTGGCCGGACTCTGAGAACTGCTCACGCACAGATTCATGATACAGAACGTAAAGGACGATCTTGGTCTTGTCCTTATTTCCCGCAGATGTCTGTGCGCTTTTCTCACACTGTGGCTTTGTTGTTCTGGGTTGCAGTTTTGAGGGATTGTTTCGAGGTGAGAAAAGGAACATCTTGAGGTATGCGCGAGGATCTTCTAAATTTGTGTTTGCGGTATGGGTTCCCGGCCGATAGAGGTTCGCATGCCTTTGCATGCAAAATGCAGGGCAACAATAGGCCGCAAAGCTATACCAACCCTTAGAATGCCACGACCAAAGTCTGTAAGCCTCCACACTCTCCGAAGCCTTCGGATGGACGCCTGGTGAGCTTGCGAATCGTTGCAGAACCTCGAAGGGGCCGTTACATCCATCCAGGAATTATCCCCGGCAGCTCCTGCGATGATTCTTCATCACTACGACAATCCTTGGTACCACCGTCATTATGGGTTGTCAGTCCTTATATGCGGACACATTACTCTTTTCTTGTTCTTGCTGGTTTTTGGGCTTACCAACTCCTTGTGAACAAGAGTGCCCCGAGGCCACTGTGAGGCATGCGGCTATGCAGCTTCCGAAGATCGCGTTCCCAGTAGGCCGCACTAAGATTTTCATACTTAGGAACGCAGGAATGTAAAGGGGATATCATAGAGGTAGGTATGGGTGGCTTCGGCTTTTGGGAGAGTGTTTCTTCTCAAAATGGGTGTGCGCTTACGTGGATGTAGGGCTGTGGTTATGGGGTTGCAAGGTTTTCTTGTGATTCCTTGTTGGCCACTTCGGAGACATGCAGGAACAGGAGTTGGTGTAGGATCAAGGGACTCTCCGGGTTTCAGCGGCTTGTCAGGGCCACGTCTGCTAGCTTCGCGCTTCATGGCCTGGGGCATGGGCACTTCTTGTTTTGCTTGGGTTCAGGACTTGAGAGTGACAGGTCCTCCGGTAGGTCAGGGGTCGTCCTGGCCACTGCTCCAAACAAGTGAGGCCTTCTCTGGCAGGGCATCGGTCTGTTTAGGACCCTACAGAGTGAGGTCGTCTCGAGGCCCTGAGTAGTAGTTTTCAAGGGGGTCGCGGCGGTTGAAGTATAGCAGGGAAACCCCAAACCCTAAACCTTCAACCCTAAACCTAATTTGCATGTCCCACAGCCCGAAGCCCGCCTCCCGCAGGGCCTGCCAAAGTGACCCGGGAGGTGCCCTGTTCTTACAACAGACGCAGTTGAGCAGTACTTTTTATGGGGATGCTGTAGTCCCAAATAATTGTAGAGCATGCAAGGTTTAACATCTTGTTGGGGCATAGCTGGTTACCTCCGAATGTAGGGTATGGTGTGCTGTTTCGAAATTTCTTTCGCTAAGGCCTGGGCAAGGGGGGTATATAAGGGCCAGGTATTTGATGTTCACGTGGGGTGGGCTTGGGGTTGAGGGGTTCCGTGGTGGATGATTGGATTAAAGAGCTGAATGCAAACACTCTTTGATACACTCACTACTCCCAAGAATCCTAAGAGGGCTGCCTGCAGTTAACGAGTTAGTTTGACCAATTTGTCAGGCAACGTGCGGAAAGAATCTCGTCGGTTATGTTCTCTCAATTGCTTTGTGGGCAACCGCGCGCTCGTCAACCACAGCAGGCTTTGGCTTCAAAGGT
The DNA here is from genome assembly GCA_905231905.1 of Symbiodinium pilosum. Classification (NCBI taxonomy): domain Eukaryota; class Dinophyceae; order Suessiales; family Symbiodiniaceae; genus Symbiodinium; species Symbiodinium pilosum. Next base: position 80,991 of record CAJNIZ010043905.1, read on the forward strand.
CTAGTGCAATCGCGCACAAAGTGGCTGGAGTCTGCATCATGAGGCTTTCCCACATTTGAGGCACAAAAAAGGGACCCCAAAGTCAACTGCCAGCTGGCAGGATTCTTCAGCGATGCCTGCGTCAATTTTGAGTGCCTGTTCGTAAGTGCAGCTCTTTAGCACCACGCAGTTTTTCAAGGTAAAGAATAGGGAAGGCATCCTTGCATTTCTCCTTGCAGACTCCTGACACGAGTCTGCAGAAGCCGTGGCTTGTTCTATACTGCAGCAGCGAATCAAAATCTTGGCAGATTCATAGCGCCTCACAGTTGCGGCTTTGGGACCTGAAACGTCCAGAATTCGAAATGGTGCTCTGAACTGTGCTCTGAAAGAATCACTTGTCACCACCCATGCGTCTCCAAGCAGGAGGGGCTTGTCGTAAATTCTAAGCCTAAACGTCTGACACCCAAAGCCTAAGAGCCCAAGCAAGCAAAACCCAACACCCCCGACCGGAAGCTCACAATCAAGATCCTTCAGCCCTCCTTAGACGCCCCAAGCCCCAACCCCTACACCCTACAAGCCAGGTCATCCCAGTGCCGGATCAAAAGCCCAGCGTCCAAGAAAGCACCACTGGACTGGAGCTGGGTCCAGTGAGTTTCTTAGGATTCAGTGTTTCGGGTCTTGGGTTTAGGTTTTCTGGGTTTGGGATGTAGGGCTTAGATTTTCGGGTTCTCAGAAGTTGGCGTTGCAGATGGGTTTGGATTTTTCGATTTAGGGATTTACGAGTAGGTTGAAAGGAAGGTGATTCCGCGATTGGAGAAAGTCCTTTAGAGATCTGAAATTGAATTTCTGGGCTCGCAGCGGGGATTGCGGGATAGTTCTAGGATTGCCGGGAAGATCACGGGATCACAGACAAAGAAGGTAAGGGGTGTAGAAATAGAAACAAAATCCTTGAACCCTAGGCATGGGAGTATCTAGAAGTAGTGGATTCAAGGCCTCAGGGCTTTGAACTGTGAACCCTACAGGGTGCCGCAAGAATCAGCAGGCGCCGCTGCTAGAGCCCGCTTTGTTCCAAGTACTCTGGAGGTTGTCGTCGGAGGGCTGCCCGCGCACCAAAAGGAAAACTTAAAGCTCCATCTCTACCTGACAGTGAACCTACAAGCTGCGCGAGAGACATCTCGCAAAGTAGGTCCGAGGCCCAAACCGATTTTCCCGACACTAGAACCCTGCAGCAGATAAGGCCACATGTCTACAAGAGATGTTCCTCCCACCGCAGCATACATGCTGCGGCAGACGGAGCATGTTTTCAGCGTTCATCATTCGAAGTGGTCTAGTGCCAAGCTACTAAGAGGAATCATGATCTCGTTTGTCCATGCTGTATAGCTAGGGCTTGGAAGTGGTGTGATTGTAGGTTATAGCCTAGCCCATAGCAGAACACCTCATACTGTAGCCTCTGGAGCCGAAGCCACCCTCCCAGCGTCAGAAGCCCCATATCCTAAAAGCCTTAAATCCCGAGCGTTGAATCCTCGACATGCGCCCTACCCTCAAGCCGTCGAACGTCCCCAACGGCAACCCTCCAGAAGGAAGAGTCCCGAAGCGAAGCCCAACGCAGGCAGGAGAGCGGTGACTCTCTAGCATGTCATCCAGGGTAAGGGTTTAGGATAGATAGTTTAGGCGTTTAGGGTATGCCAGACTGTAAGAAGCTATCATGCTCCCGTAGGATCGGATCGGGACTTTCGAAGTTCCATCGTGTTCAGATCGTTGTGGGCAGGACCCCACTTTTCCGGGGATGTTCTGCAAAGCCAGACTGTCGCCTTTTGGGAAATTCTCCAGATTACCACACCATCCCTCATATGATACCCTATGCCATGAACAGTCAGTTGGGTGCAGGCTGTTGCAGCGCCCGCCCTGCCTCCAAAGCCAAGGTGCCTTGTTTCTCACAGTTTCCGGTTCCGCGACTTTCAGGAGTCAGGTTTGGGTTGACTTTCCCACAAGAGAGTGTTCTGTTTTGGAGGGCCCTGTCCTGAGAATGCCCAGAACTCGGGCATATCTTCCTTTGCCTCCCGGGGCACTTGGTTTTCTGCGCGACATATTCAGCGACTTACAGACCCTAACTGGTCAGTGACCCTTCCCCAGCGATAAAACCAGGCTTCCCCCATTCTCCCACGCTCCCGAAATCCCATTTAGGGACTCTGTAGAGATGCTTCATGAACAGGAAGAAGAGGCTGATTTAATGCAATCCCGAAGGCCTCAAGGGTGCGGAGGATGGGAGCCCACGTGACTTGCTTGTAGCTCCCGTCAGCCTTGGGTTTACGCAGCAAATTCCCATTGAGAGTTGGAGGGCTTCTGCATTCATGGTTTGAGCTTCGGCTTGGCCAATCGAACAATCCATGTTGCACTTTAAGAAACAGCAGAGGTAAGAAACAGGAGAGGGTCTGTAGCTTTCGCGAAGCTTGACTTTTCATTTAAAATTCAAGTCAACCACTCCGTCTGCTCGAGGCCTGAGCCATTTTGGTGTTGGGTTCTCGAAGACTCCAGGTTTTGTGTGGTGGTTCTGCTGGTGCTGCGTGTTGTGAGAATCGTATGGCAACGCAAGAATGTGTGCAACAAGCAAGCTGTGATCACTAAATCCAAGTAATGACACCAGAAGATGCAAACTTCAGCACAACACTTCAGCACGAAATCATAAATCGTGCCCCTGCCAGCGTGAAGGAAAACACATGGTTTGTACTTTAAGGCCCCAAAACCTGCAAGATTCAAGCTGACTCTTGCTGCTTTGAAGCATCAAGTATCACAGGATCCTTAGCTTGCAAACGATCGGAGATGCTCTTAGTACTTGCTGCTCTCTGTTGTCAAGCACCCACTCTGCCACTAGCCATGAACAGTTCCAAGCTGCTATGATGATACTTTCTGGTGAATGTTCGATGTTAGGGTCCTGGGCTGGCCGCTTCCGGTTATCACCAAGGTTGCCTCAAGCTCAAAAAGCAAACTGCCCCTCTTGAACAGCCCTTGCTCATTCCGTAAGTCATCGGTTTGCAGTCATATTAACCTACAACCCCATGATCTAAGGAAGACAACAGACGTGCTTTGTGATGCGTACCTATTAGTGAAAACAGTTATTCTTTCAGGGTCCGGGTTGCCCAGGCGATCTCCACCCAAGCAGGTGCAACCCATGCAAGGCCGTGCTTGCGGCAGTCGGTATTGTTTGGGGGTAGGGTTTGAGGTTCGAAGATGAGGTTTCCGCAATTGTTGCAAGCTTTTGGGGGTGAGCTTTTCGCGATTTCGCAGTTTTTCAGAGGCAAAGGCCTTGACGTTTGGAAGCCCGCAGTGCCCTGGCCGATCTCAGTGTTTTCCCATCATGACAGGTCTTGTTGGGGGCATGCATGCGCTGAGGGGTGTTGTTCTGAATAGAGATATGCCGTGCAAAGTACATAGAGGCTCACAAATCCTTCATAGTGGAGCCTGCAAGGATCGACCAGTCCTGCCCACGGGCCTGATGCCTGATTCCTCACAGGCGCTCTTGCCTTGGAATCTCAAAAGCACTGAAGTGTAGACAGCATTTCAGGACCAACCAGAGCGCTGGAGAATCACACAGTTTCCTGCTACTCTGCACAACCCTTGAACTCACCTTCAAGCCTAGACTCCCCAACCACCACCCCTCAACAATCCCTACACCCTGGGTATTCCGGCGCATCGCTGCAGAACTGCTTTTTCGTATTAGAGTATTCCCATCAATTGTCAGGCTAAACCTTCACCTTAAGCTCAAATTTGAAACCCTCACGCCTCTGACCTGTAATTTTTCCCAAAACCTTTGGACCCTCAATCCTGGGCCCCAACCCCCCGAAATGCATGACTGCCAAACGATCCGGTAGCTGCTCTCAGAGCCTTTCCCAAAAGGCCCCTCCAGCTCCACTGGAAGCACCTTTGCTGGGTTAGGCGGGGGGGGGGGAATGTCTCCTTACGGGGGTGGGGGCTATGTAGTTGGGTGTATAAGGATCAGGTATCGGTAACTAGGGAAGTGTAGGAATATTTGGAGGGGTTCTGGGTAGTTATCTGGTCTGTACCCCCTGCATATTCAGCTGTATCACAAAGAATGCACAGCGGCATTTAAAATAATCCAAAAGCCTCGAGCAGTTCAGTCAGGAATGGAAGAAGGGATTCCCATTACATCTCTTTTTTGCGGCGCATGTAGGCCTTCAAAATGGCGCCCCCCAGCAAAGCTCCGGGTGTAGATGCACCTGGAAGTCAAGAAAGTCACAGCAGAACTGTTGAATTGGGTTCCAACAGCACGGGGCGGTCTGTTCATATTCCATGGGCTGGTTGCTGGAGGACTAGACAAGGCTAAGGGAAAAGTAGTCACATTGAGCAATTCTGCAGAGTTTCACAATTGCTTTGTCGGGCTACTGGGCTAGCAGACATTATGAGTTTCAGGCGCACAGTCTTAGACAGATACCACCAAAGATGGAGGAGTCACTACTGTGCTATTGTGATCCCCCTGATGGTTCTTGGGATAGGACTTCCAGCTGAGGATTTGATTGAGGCTGATCTGATGGTCGTTCACCCGTGCAATCGCCCAGCTCAAACATCTCCACTTCTTACTCAGATTTGCTGCCTTCTGGAGCTCGTTTTTCGTGATCTATTCTTTGCATGGTTTCTCGTTTGCTGCGACACGGCATATGCCGCACAACGCAATTTCAATTTCCCACGGCGTGGGTGCAGCGCGCCGTCGTCGTTGTTGTCGTCCGCGTCGGCGTTACGGTCGCGGTTCCGGTAGTGGTCATCGTCGTCGCCACCATTGTCGCGGTCGTCGTCCACGCTGTTGCTGATGTTTGCACGAAGTGCGTCATTGCTGGGCTTGCTCATTCTGTATGTTCATCTGAAGCTCTCTCTGCTCTAGATTCATGTGGGAGAAGCTACTTGTAGCCCTTACCCTCTTGCTAAGCAAGAACCTTGAGCCATCGCGTCCTGTGTTGCCCATCTGCAGCTGCCCGCCCTGCGATTGCCAGTGCAGCTGCTCCATTGAGTACCCGGAGGAATCACCTCTTAAGGAGGACGAGACTTCGAGGCGCCTCTGGGGGTATCTTCTGGCACCAGCACTGTTGTGTAGCCACCTGTTGTGCACGTGGCTTATCCATCGTTGGTGGATCAGCAGAACGCAGGCCGTTGCTTCCTCTGAGCCAGCTACCAGGGTCAATCACAGACGCCGAGGTTTGGGGGTCTTAGAGAATGGAACTCGGTAGTTTGCTCAGGGTGTGGTATTCCGATGATTCTGTCTGGCATGAGCGTTTGGTGCTTCTGCGTGGGCGGGGACATGACATGTATTGGATTTTGACCCCAGACATGGATCTCTATGAGGAGAACCTAGGTGGTGAAGCAGAAGATGGCCCGCAGAAGGTGAGAGTAGTTCCTTATGGGGTGCGCACTCGTTACACGAAGCCGGTGTACAAGTTCAGGGACGAGATCACGGTAGCATTCTTGGAGTCCAAGATCGTTGAAGCTTGGCGGGAGCATGAGGCCACTTACGGATCGCCCCTTGAAGGAGACGAAGATGTAGTCTTTCCAGATGGGACATCCCGAAAATTGTTCAGCATAGTCCCCCGACAGAGACTCAGGAGGAAGAGCCATGCTGAACAGCTTCCCGTTGGTTCAGGAAGGGCCGCTGCATCCACGAGCCCAGTGGAGGTCAGAGGCCCGGATGAGGGAAACAGCGAGATGGAGGTGTGGATCGTGGTCTACAGTTCCAACCGAGAGCTGATAGGCAGCCAAGTTTCTTCATCCAGTGAGGTTCCAACGGTGCGCGTCGGTGGGCAGGCTTACAAGATCTTCGCCAAGGACGGTCAGGTTTTGGTGGTGAGAGGCTGTTCGGCGTTGGAGGCACCAGGGGTGAGTCAGGAGGTTCTCCCAAAAACTACAGCTGAACTTGGTGGGGAACGTGACATCAGGGTACTTCCTGTCCTCTTTGATGCAGCTGAAGAAAGATGGCGAACCTTGAGCGAGGGGCTTCCTGACTTTGAAGAGGTGGAGTTTGAAGATTTTCCTCTACAAGGACCGCGCACCATGTACCGTGATGCGAGGCAGCTACGGCGGCTGGGAATGAGCTTCGTTCAACATCACGAGTCCTGGCTGAAGAAGTCAGGAGTACGTGTTGCCGATCGTTCTGTATTCGAACATGCTTCTCTTTGCCGTGTGTTGGACTACATGACGTCCTATGACCAACTCAACTTGCCTGCGCTCGCCTCTGCGGAAGCCCTCAATCGGCGCCGTTCCCTGATTGAGATTGCCCATCAGCGGCCGGAAGCCCCGACATGCGAGGCCGCAGAGGAGATCATGGGTGTTAGGGAGGCTGTGGATGGAAGTGTGGTTGACCCCGCCCTGACCCAGCACGCGGCCAAGAGGCAGGCGGCAAAAGCTGAGGTCCTCAAGCAAACTCGTTTGGCTGCTGAGGAACGAAAGCATCTTCGGCAGCGAGGCGAAGAGGAGGAAAAGGGCGGCAAGGGGAATGGCAAGGCTAAGAACAAGACAGGGCAGGAAGCCCCCTGAAGAGGGGGATGGTCTCGGTGCTGCCAGTGCCAACATCGAGGCCGAGAGCTTTTCAAGCACTGATCAGGTTTTCCATGAAACGCTGGCCAGGCATGGTGATGTTTTTCCCTTACCTTTGCCTGATGATCAATGGTTCGCTGGGCGTGTGAGAGACCTGGACTCACGTAGGTCCCGCCAGAGAGTTCACAAGAGGAGGATGCTTGTGGATCGCTCCAGGGGGACAGTTTGGGCACTCAATCACCTGGCAGGTTTTGATGATGAGTCGCTTTGGCCAATGCATGTACAGAACAGGGCTCAGGCGGCAGTACATGATCGAGTGAGGCGGGCACACACTTTGAGGGCGCCCCCTACCGAGAAGATTTCTCCCCAGGCAGCGCTTAGGCAGCTGCTGGCTAAGAAGGCAGGGTCGCCCTATGCGGGCGTTTTGCCGGGGCAACTTGCAAGCTACGTGAGAGAGCGACTTTCGCTACCCCGTGATCAAACTGCACCAGTGTCACTTGATGATTTGCTTCCGGAGGTTGAAAGGCGTCAACTGCAGAACTTCAAGTCCGAGATGATGCTGAGCGATGAGGAGATTGCCGGGGTTTTGGAGAAGGGTTTGGAGAATGATAGATATATGGATCCACAGCTAGAAGGGGGCGGCAAGAAGTACCACGGCTTCATTGCCGACTTGGTCCAGAGTAAGTTGGTCGGCTTCACAACCCATCCTCGTGTTCAGGTAGGAGCCTTTGTGGTCACCAAGAAGGCGCAGAAGCAGCGGCTCATTGTAGACGCTAGGAGGACCAACAAGCTGTTTCGCAAGCCTCCCTCCACACGTCTTGGCTCCATGGATAGTTGGGCCAGGATTGAGCTTGAGGGTGAGAACGGTCTCTTTATGGCGCAGGAGGACGTTCGGGATTATTTCTACCGCTTGCGCATCGATAAGGATCTTGGTGAGTACTTCTGCTTCCCGAAGATTGACCCTTTGTTGTTGAAGGAGCAGCTGGGCTACCTCCCTGAGGAAGTTGCGCGCCTTGTGGATGAGAGCCAGGCTGACATCCACCCTCACATGTCAGTTTTGCCGATGGGATTTGCGTGGGCTTTTCATTTGGCACACATGGCTCACGTTGAGTTAGCCGCCCGGACATTGCCCAAATCTTTGCTGATCCAGGACCGGCGTCCCGCTCCTGTGATGGGCTTCGAGGAGGGCAGTTGCAGGCAGGCTCTCCTGATTTATGCAGACAACTCCAATCATCTGGGGGTTGACAGGGATCAAGTCTCGGATGACCAACAGGCCATGTTAGCTGCTCTTCATGATCACGGGTTGTCCACGCATGATTTGGTCGAGAGCTCTACAATGTGCGAGAGTTTGGGAGTCAGGATTGATGGGCTTTCCGGAACAGTCCAAAGTACCCCTTCCCGAGATCATCGTCTGGACCAGGCGCTTTTGGCGTGCAGCGGACGTGTGGCCTTCTCGGGCGAAGAGTTGCAGGTGCTCGTTGGTCATATGACTATGAGGGCTTTGCTGCGCAGAGGGTTGCTCAGTGTTCTACGGCATGTCTATCAGTTCATTCAAGAATGCTATGAGCATCGGACAAGATTGTGGCCTTCAGTCGTGAGAGAGATTGAGCTCTTTCGGTGTCTGATGGTGCTTGGGGTCGGTGACATGAGAGCGGAGTGGAGCGATCGGGTCTTCTGCACGGATGCCTGTCTCAGTGGGTACGCAGTGATGTCACGTAAGCTTTCGCGGAATCTAGTCAGGTCGGTTGGAGCCGAAGATGAACGTTGGCGATTCTATCGCGCACCAGGCTCAAATGTCGCTCCCAGGGAGACGGCCTTGCTGGGACTGGATGTGTTTGAGGATGTTGACACAGTTCGTCCTAGAGTAGATGGTGAGGTTTTTGGCGACTTGACTGTTGATGACTCATTCCCGGAGGTACCCGTGAAAGTTCTACGTCAGGAAGACTGGCGTATGCTGTGGAGGGCTCCCTTCAGACACAAGGAGCCAGTGCATTTGCTTGAGTGCCGAAGCATCCTTGCCACCATGAAGCATGTCGCTCGTGATTCCAAAAAACATGGGCAGAGGGTTTTAATCCTCAACGACAACATGGGGGTAGTGTTAGCCGTAATGAAGGGCAGGTGCAGCAGCTTCAGTTTGCTTTGTTTGCTTCGCCGAATTTGGGCACACAGCCTGGCAAGTGGGGTGCGGCTTTCCGTCAGATGGGTGGCTTCTGAGCTCAATGTCGCGGACCGCGACAGCAGGGCCTGGGAAAAGGCCTCCCGCAAAGAGGAGGGTAGAAATCTTCACGAAGACAGAGGTCAATCTGGCCAACAAGAGGTGCAGGAGCCCACATCAGCTAGATGTGGAGGAGAGGACGGTCCGAAGCAGGAGCCGTTCGCAAATCAGGGAGCGTGGGCAATCTTCGCTTCCAATGGCCCTGAAGGATCTCGTCAAGAGCCAGGAAAAGCGACGCTGGCGTGCCAGGGAGCGGGAGAGGAAGTACGGCAGGAAGATGAGGGCCAGTCTCGGGTTAAAGACCACTGGAGCGGGGGAGTGTGAAAGAGCCCACGAGACGGGACTACGAGAAGGAAGCTGAACATGTTCTACGATTTTGTGGCGTTCCACGAGCTCCCAGTGACAGGCGAAAAAGACCTGGACGTGGCGCTCTCCGATTACGCGGACTTCCTCTTCCTGAGTGGCGAGGACTCAAGTTATGGCCAGAAACTTCAGGCGGCTCTAGAGTTTTGGAGACCAGAAGCGGCGAGAGAGGGCTGCTTGAAGTTACCAAGATTCAAGAGATCCCTGAAGGGTTGGCGACGGTTGGCCCCCACTCAGACAAGGCTTCCCATGATCGAGTTCGTGAAGGGAGCCATCTCTGGTGTCCTAATCTGGGCCGGGAAGAAGGAGATGGCGCTCAACAACGAGACTACTTTTTCCACCTACATGAGGCCAGGAGAGACGAGAGCTGAAAGCTGCCGACTTCGTGAGCCGTTCCAAGAACCCTCAGGGTTACCCGCGTGCCATTTTGGTCATTGCCCCGTTCGAAAGAGGAGAAGCAAGCAAGGCTGGGATCTACGACGAGGTGAGTCTTCTGGACGACAAGAGGGCGCCCTTTCTGGACCACATCTTCAGCAGCCATGTTGGTGTCAGACTCAGGCAAGATGGGGAAACAGCAAACATGTGGACATTCACCGCCAAAGAGTTCCTCCTGAACTGGAGGAAGGCCGTGAAGGCTTTGCAGGTGGAGGACTGCGCGATCAGCCCATACCAGAATCGCCACGGAGGAGCAAGCAGAGACCACCTAATGGGTTTGAGGTCAGTGCTGGCCATCCAGAGGCGAGGTCGGTGGGCAGTCGACTCCAGTGCCAGGATATACGACAAGCCCGGCAGGCTACAGCAAATGGTGAGCAAGCATGGAAAATGGGCCGATTTTGGCGAGAAGGTTCGCTTGAACTTCGAGGAGTACTACCGAAATGGTACCTGCCCTCTTCCCCGCGGGTTGACGCAGAGAGCCGAGGAAGCCTTCAGGGGAAAAGATTCCTGAGCCTGTTTGGTGGAGCCGCTGAGATTGCAAAAGCCTTTGCACGTCGCGGTGGGGAGGCTGCAGTCGTTGATGTGGCTCACTCGGATTCAAATGATCTTTCATGCCTCTCACGCTGGAACAGTTTTTGCTCGGCTCTATGCAGTTTCCATATGGTAGGCATTGATTTACCATGTAATACTTGGAGTCGTGCTCGGCGTGGCCCTCCTGGATCAAGGATGCCGCAACCCCTAAGAGGGGATGCCCACGAGTATGTCATGGGGTTTCCAGATCTTCGGCCTGCAGATGAAGAAAAAGTGTCCAAAGCAAATCGCATGCTTTATGGTGCAGGCAAACTCATTCGACGCTGCCTGAAAATGGGAGTACCTGGATATCTTGAAAACCCTCTTACATCAAGAATCTGGAAAGCAACCATAATCGAGCGCCTGCTCCAGGACCATCGAGTGCATTTCGTCAAGACCCACATGTGCATGTACGGCACTCAATGGCGGAAGGCGACAGAGCTATTGATTTGGCGTGCGCAACCTTTCACTCTACAGACCTGTCATGGCCGTCATGTTTGTGAGCGTACTGGTCGCAAGCACTTACAACTTACCGGCATTGCGGGAGCTAAGTTCGTCACTCAGCAAGCACAGGTCTACCCTCGACGCTTTGCAGAGGCGCTTCTTTCAGGCTTCTTCGGAAACGTCTGAGTGCTTGTTCCTGTGCTGACTTTAAATACCCTCCCACTACCACCCAAGGGCCATGCAAATGGGGAAGGGATTAAACTCAGGTTGTGAGCCTTTTGAAGAAAGGCCTCACGAGTGTGTTGCACGTATGGCTTGACCTCTCCCAACGTGGGAGCTCCATACTACAGAAGGACACTCACGAGATGTGGACAAAAAGAGTGTCCAATGTATGCATCTAGCCTGCAAGCTTAAGCATCAACAGTCACTTGGTGGAGACCCTCAGGGTCGCCATCTTCATCAGTGTCGTTGCTTTCGGACCCCTCGTGTCTTTGTCATATGTCACAAGAGTCAACAATCACAGGGATGGGGCCCATGGGGGTCGCCGTAACTGTGCGCAGTTGGACCCTCGTGTCCAGAGTGGACAGACAGTGGAATGGAGAGTGGAGTCGAGAGTGGCCAGCAGTAGAAAGTGGAGTGGAAGGGGGTTGGAGAGTGGAGTGCAGTGTGGCGAACGGAGAGTGGAGGGTTTCAAGTGTGTGGAGTGTGTGGAGAGTGGAGTGCGGAGAATGGAGACTGGAGTGACGAGGAAAGTGGAGTAGAACATGTGGTGTGGTGCAGTGTGGAGAGTGCAGAGGAAAGTGGTTGAAAGTGGAGAGGAGAGGGGAGTGTGGAGAATGGATACTGGAGAGTGGAGTTGAGAGTGGCGTGGAGTGTGGAGAATTGAGAGTGGGGTGTGCGGAGAGTGAGGGTAGAGCGGAGTGTGGAAGGTGCAGCGTGGAAAGGAGCAAAGAATAGAAAGAAGAAAGTGGATGGAGTGGGGAGTGGAGAGTGGAGCGAGAGAGTGATGTCTTCGTCGTCGGTTCCGCGTACCGTGTCGTGTTTGACTGCTTTAATCTGTGGGAATTACTTGTTTCGTGTCTGCATTCGGGTTCGTGGACTCCTACCAGGTTCATATCTTCGTTCGGTGTCTCGGACATGCTTTTCTGCATGTTGGGTCGCCGGGGAAATTCCGCTTTCCCAGTGCGAAGCTCTGTTCTAAGTGCTTTCCTATCTAGGTTACGCTATAGGCTACAAATGGGCTGTCTAGCTGCTATGCACAGTGAATTGTTGTGTTTTGGCACAAGAAGAGTACCTGGAATAGATTGTGAAGACATGTTCAAGTTTGACCCTTGAAAGTTGGCAGCACTTGACGGATGTTTGCAGGCCACCAGCCTAAAGTCTAAAGCTAAGATGCTCTTTTAAAACTTCAAATGATGTTCTCGCAGATAATCACAATGTCACAGTGTCATAGATGAAATCATCATTGCAAATCCCAAGGTTGCCGTATGTGCTATTACTTACTCCTCCCTTGAAAAGTAGCAGCAAAAGGAATGCCCGAACGTGAAGTAATGATGATATTTTCTGGGGACTGGATGCCCCGTAATTTTGAGAATGTTTGTGTTCCCGTAATGTGCAAAACGAAAGGGTGGCAGGTCAGCTCTACTTCGTTTTTCCATGGGCAACGCGACTCCTGTGGTCCTGGCGGTCGAGCATTTGTTCAAGTTTGTTGTGACACCCCCGGAAGCAACAAACTACGGCAAGAAGAAGACCTGCATATGCTGTGTGTGGAATGCTTGTTCTGTACGGTTCTGTGAATTAGGTAACTGCTATTTTTTGATCTCCCGAAGATTAAACAAGGTGCGGACGCTTAGAGCGATGTCTCTTGTTTTTCAGTCATTGGCCTAGGGGAAAGCTCTGCGCAATAGACCCGGTCCTCCACATCATGAGAACACAGGCCCTGGGCTCAAACGAGCCCTCGACCGACTTGTGGCCTACATTGCAGAAGCGGTGCTTTGTCAGCACTGTAGCAGTGACGGTCAACGTAAATTCGTGAGGATTCCGGTCATTGTGTTTTTAAGATGGTAGGAAGGACGCCAGGATGACAGTAAAGGAGGAACAAAAAGAGCCAGCAGTCCTTGGGTTGTAAGGTTCGGGTTAGGGACAATCTTAGCGATTGCTTAAGCTGGCTCCGAGATTGTTGTATGAGAAGAAAGAAGTCGTAGCACTCGATCAAGGCAATCTTGCCTCTGATCGTGTGTCTTTGAGTTGTAAGCCCTGTTTTGGGTTCCACTTTCAATACTATTTGATGAAGAAAAACGGGGCTCCAGCCTTGGCAAGATGAGAGACCGATAGCGCCATGAGTGACAAGAGCAGCAGTGAGAATGACAGTATTCCCGATGTTAGGAAACTGCTTGAGAGCTCTTAGTAATCCTGAGCGGGGGAACAGAAGGAGCAGGACCATAAGGGATACTTACAATGTCGTTGCTTGTAGCAAAAACATAACTTCACGTCTTGCAAGTTTATGTATGAATGAAGCGCGACACCTTTATCTTTAAGCTCCCAAGCCCCAAACCCTCAAGGTTTCAAAGCTCCAAAAGCTAAATCTGTCAGGTTCCCTGGGAAGCCTTGGGGCAGGCGGCGCAGGCCAGCACCCTTCCGACTTGCAGGAACAAATCCTTCCTAATGCCTGAGAAATATCTGGGAACATCTCCAAAACAGTCCGCATGATCCGTCCGCAACCCCCATGTATCCTTGGAGTCCTTATGGATTCCCGATTCTGAAAAAACTCCATCTAGTTCATTAGGTTCTAGTGTCTTTGTCTTTGCCACTACAACAGTGGAAAAACCAAAACTATCCCTGCGCCTGTGGATTGGATCTGTTTGTCGAGGATGTGCTTTTTGGTCTTAATTCTGGTTCCCTTGAGGCCGAAGAAGGGTTCTCAAGGAAGGGACGTTTAGAGGGGTTTCAGGAAAAAGTTCAGTTCACAAGTTCATGGTATGTAGAGGTCACATACTGTTGAGAGTTGTGGGCAGGAGGACTGATGCAGCGACTGAAGGTGGGCTCCAAGGTTGCTCAGGCTGATGTGGACATGAACTTTGAATCAATCTCACAAATCCTAGGATTCTTCGCCAACAGGGTTGATCTGGCGGTCGGTCTAGCTTTAGGGATAGCTTGGATCACACGGCCCTGAGGTCAAGCTGGGTATTGCAACGTGGTGTAACGGCGGTGTAGGTCTTCAGTACACCCCACCCTAGGCCAGATGCTTATTGCAAGGACACGCTTTGCCCACGCTTTGCAGACATCCTGCACAAGCAGGCTTCCTTTCTTCAAGCTGTAGAGCGCCTCAGGTTAGGGATGTCTTGCGCAGTGGCCTATGAAGATTAACATGTTCTCCTGACCTCGGTGCCATGCTGTGAAAGACGGCCAAATTTGAGTTGTTTTTCCAAACCCACGTACTTACAGCGGCCTGGTCAGATGATCTTATCTCTCCCGAGTATAACCATGCTTCTGACTACATATCCACTGATAACCTGAACCTTTTATGCCAAAGACCGTCAAAACCCTCTTGCTCGCCGCCCCCAATGCACTCAACGCACCCTAGCGCTGGAGACATCTTTCACAACTCGGAACCTCTCTTTCGGGCAGGCCTATGCCGTTTCGGAGCTAGGTGCGAGTGGCTTACGATTTCTAGTGTAGCGTCCTTGGTTTGGCGTGCGGGGCCACTCCAAGCAAGAATGAGACCTGGTCTTTCATTAGTCATCTGTTGCATTCTGGTTCCCGTCCGCATGCTTAGGTTATTACCATTCGGCAGTGTCCTTTGCGCTGATTGTCGCCGGTATAGGAAAGATTGATGATTAGCAACGAGAAAATGAGGGGTTATTAGGTCGCGTTTTCTGGGGGTCCTAAATTATTTAGATCCTTCGGAAACAGGAATTTAGAATCTACACCCCTGAGCCTGGCACGTTGGGTCTTCAATCCAGCGGGCTTGGAATTCCAGTTCACTAAATACTGGGCTGGTTCTACGTCCGCCGGACCCTTCAGGCAGTGCAAGTCTGAATCCCTATGCAGGCGTCTTTGGGCCGCATGAGATCCACCGAGAGGCCCGACAAAAGCAGAGTGTTGTAGGATTCAGGGTCCAATTTCAGTGCAGGCTTGGCGTGTCCTGGGCATGGGTTGAAGGTCAGAGAATTTCGGGTGGACGTTTTGGGGTCGTGATGTAGGGTTGGCTGAACTCCCGAACCAAACCCGGTTGGTCAGGTATTCTAGATGAAGACGTACACGGGCATTTCCGGTTTTTAAATACTGAGTTCAGGCACATCTAAGGAACCTCCATACTCTGTATTAGAGGCTCACAAATTGAGCTGAAGACTGTGGGTGCAGATCTTCTGCAATACCATGGAACGGAAGAAATTCGAGGAAATTGAAGTTTCCCAAATCCACCAACGCATCAATTAATATTGCGGGCAAAGCTTGCATCCCCCAAGCTCTTGTAAGTATTTTGGGCTGCGAAGGTGCGGCAGGATGTCCTCTATCCCATGTAGATCCGAGAAGCCTCGTAGTCCTGAGGCTTGCAAGCCTTCTTCGCCAGCAAAATGATTAACGCAGTCGTGGGTCAACGTTCCCAAAGTCTTGCATTCCCTCCGAGACTTTGATAGGTGCGAGCTTCGAATTGTTCATTCTCAAGGCTAGGATCTGTTTTGCTTTTTTTTTTTTTTTTTGAGATGCAACACGGCAAAGCCAGGTTTAGTCTACAGGTTAAAAGTGAGCTTTACAGCCCCTAGCCGCTCTAGTCCAAGCCTCATTCCGCGAGTGCACTTTAAGATGTAAACCGCAACGACACCGCCAACCCTGTCGAAAACCAACGAACCGGAAATCATGAGCGAAGTGAACTCCCATGGGAATGAGGTCGATTGAGGAGCGCGGGCAAGGTTGTCGGGCTAAGACTAAAAGTTTGTCACGGTGGTCAGCGAGTTTCAGTCTGACCCCGCAGCAGTCAGACCAGGCCGTGAGATTGCGACAAGCATAACTCCAACAATGATGCGGATGCGTAATCCGAAGATGTTGCAAAATTGCGTGTTTGGTGGCCGGTTTCGGGCCATTCGTGCGCGGACGCGCCAAACTAGTAGATTCCAAAATGGAACGCACTCGAGGAATCAAATGCTTCTGCAAGGCAAACAATCTGTTGTCCGTCCATTGGTTGATTTGCCCCCACGTGTCATAGACGGCTTGTTTGCTCAGCCACTTTGCCCGCTCAGTAGCGGCTTCGTCAGCATGATGATTAGAGACACGCGCCCAAGACATGTTCTCGCCAAAATGTTGGTTGAAGGCTTCCTGGCTAAGGTGTGACCTGACCCATGAGGGATAGACCTTCCGTGAAAGGTGTTCCAAAACGCGCAGCCAGTTCTGATAGCAAAGGCCTTTCACTTGAATTTTAAGCCCACAGACAGCCGTATTTCGGGTTTCGTTCTGGAGCCCTTGCAGACTCGAGGTATGCTGATAGGTAATTAGGTTGTGTACCTTCCATGGATATGTGTCATTTGCCTAGCTGTTGCTGGCGTTGTTGGCTCGGTGTGTTGCTTCCCGGTTTCTTGAGCATGTAGCAAAAGTGGAGTCCTAGAACAAGCCCCCCCGCAGTACTCCGGATAAAGCTTGTTGACGTATTAGTTATTGGAGTCATGTGCGCACGACCTGCATATGTGACAGTTGTGATTAGTCATGATAGGCTCTGATTGCCTTTAAAACCTTTCTGAACATCGTTATCCCTATGATAACTTCGCTAAGTCCTACTTAGGAGGTATTGCAGAAGCCAGGCCTGTTTCCAACGTATAGCAATACAACCCATATACTTTCATGTACACCAAATCCTGTTGTCATAAAACAGGGCCTGTACTGCAAGCTTGATGCACGGAGCGGCAGGTAGCACTACGAGACTGGCGATGGTACTATCCAGGACGGGCGAGCAGCTGGTCACGAGCATCTATTTCAGGGTGCCCAAACAGGGTGTTCTTTGTTGTACGATACCTTACTGTTTTCAAAGGGAATTCCGTTTTGCACAATACCTTCGCTAGGTATCCCCATGTGCCTAGGTAGCCTTCTGAGGTCTCATTTTACGAAGCTACCATTTCGTTTCGTAGACGAACTACGTACACCATGGGGCCCCGCTATAGCCCTACTTGGCAGTTGTTTCGTCAGGGAAAGTTGCCCGTCATCCTTAAGCCGTGTCATTTCTTAAAACTTTGGGCTTTGTTGTCGGTTGGGCAAGAAAGGTGAAGGGAAACATGTGCTTGCAGTTTTGACCTAAATCCGCTGTTACATGATCCATATGAACTGTATGATGTGTTTGTCCAGAACTAGCACTAAACCCACGGCTTGTGCTGACCATGCCAAGAATGATTTGGTGGTCCAGGTCAGCTTGCAATAGTGAACCATTCTCAGGACTACCCAGACCTGAGACACACCCATGAGAATTGTCTATCTACCATTACCCATTGTGGGCTTGAAGGCCATCTCCGCAGGCGTTTGGGATGTCCAGGCATGGGGCTGTTTTGAAGATGATTTGAATTTTTTGCTTGCTATGAGCCCGATCAGCAGCCATACTCATAAAAATTGCCAGGATTCCGTGGAAGATACACAAGAGTTCCTGTGTGCGAGACTTGTATCTGGCGTGGGACTAGTAAGCTTAATGTGAAGAATGGCGATCCCTAGACAAACGCGAGAAGTTCTTGTGCATCCATGCGTTTCCTACCTAGATCTGTATCTTGCTCGGCTTTACCACCACAAGCATGGTTATGAGATCCTTGAAAGCGTGGACCGTAGAGATGTTCCAAAGCGTGGAACCGGAAACTGAAAATCCTAAACCCGAAATCGAACCGTACACCCAGTCAACTTGTGGTATCAGGACCCCCTCGGAATCAGGCTGATCCCGCCATGCACGAGGCCTCATGACCAGAATCCTTGCTGAGAAGAAGTCTTGCAGATGCCTTTTCCTGAACATTTTATACTCTGTGTTGCGCGCGCTTCCGATGCTGCTAAAGGTCCAGCTGAATGTTGCCAATTATTGGTACCCGTTTAAAGAGAATATCCGTCAATGTCTTTTGAGGGCCGAGCCACATCGCGGTTTTTCCAATTGTTGGGCATTTTTCTCGCTGTTTTTGTGGGGGGGCGGGGGCTTGGAAACACGGAGTGCAGCCGCATGCGTCCGCAGGATCCCCAACTATATTCTACCCGCATGTGAAGTGCCCAGGCCAGGTTATCTGGGGCATGAGTGTGTTCGCATGGGGAGAAGCGGAGATCCATGGCCCAACCTGAGTGCCGGATTCTTAGTACAAGGATGCCAGGGAGCCCCAACCTTCACACTCACTTAAACCCTTAGCCTGACACAAAGCCATATGATCTGGGCGAACCCAGACAGTTCCCTCTGAGAAGGCCCTTGCATCCCAAAACACCACATCGTGATCCGTGCAATAACAAGCTCTGCACCTCGAGCCTCCCTAGCCCTAGGCCCTATGCTGCTCATGTAGCCCACATCATATCAGGGTGCTTGAATGAAGCCTCCAACCCAAAGCCCTACAGTCAAGATCCCAAACCTGAGCCTCAAAGCAGAAATCCTGAACCCTGAACTCTTTGTAAGCCCTCAATCCTTTCCCTTAACCCTCAAAGTCTCAGCTTTAAGACCATCAAAGTCTTGAGAGCCAGAACACGCCCTGGTGGTCTTCGCCCCAAGAGCTTCTCTGCTTCTCATCCGTGCAGAATCTGGTCCAGGCCGTTGAACGGTTGAGAGTTGAGTGCTTTGAGCGCTGGTGCTTCAGAGGATCGGGGATGGTTTTGGGATTGATTTTTTTGGGTGGGAGAGGGACTGAGGATCTTGGTGATTTCACAAGATAGAAGTAGGGCTTTGGGCCTCAGGCTCGAACAGCCACAGTGTTGATGCTGTAGGCATATATCAGGAGATCCTGAGCTGCATGACTTCCACAAAGCTATGCCTTAGAATGCGCGGTGGTGGTGGTGGCAAGGGTGGGTGTGGCGGCGGTGGCTGGGGTGATGGTGGCAGCGGGGACATGTTTGAGGCAGCTCC
Organism: Symbiodinium pilosum; assembly: GCA_905231905.1. NCBI lineage: Eukaryota > Dinophyceae > Suessiales > Symbiodiniaceae > Symbiodinium > Symbiodinium pilosum. Next base: position 99,590 of record CAJNIZ010043905.1, read on the forward strand.
GGTAGCAGCGGTGGTCGTGTCACCATGGCTTTTCCGCGCCATCATCGTTTCAAGTTTTATCATGCTTTACAGCGAGGCTGTTTTTTTACTGGTGGTTGTGCTTTTGCAGCCGCCCCCCCCCCACCCCCCCCTCCCCTTGGCGGCTTCTTAGATTTGCACACCACCGTTTTTATCCCTTTCGACGCCAAGCTCTAAACTGCCAAACCGTAAGTTTGATGCGCGCGCATGTGGGTCCGTTTTTGGAATGGAAGTCCCTACAGGAAGGCTGAAAGGTTCTCAGGGTAAATGCGCGCAGGCTTAACCTTAAATCCATTCTTGTTGGAAAATGTCTCGGAGGATGCCGCAACTTGCTACCAGTTCTGGGATGCTGAGGACTGCCGGGCACCATTCGGTTCTTGGGTGTGGCTTTTTGGAGTGATTCTGGGGGCATCAAAAGTCAGAGCAGAATAAATAATGTAATTGGCCAGCGTGTAGCGACAGTTCTGAGCTGCAAAAGAGCACCACAGATTGTTGCGGCCAAGATCTTATGGTGGACTGTTCGCTTCAAGGTCGGGTTGGGGTGTACTTGGAGACCCATGGGAGTAGGAGGACTTCCAGCGCTTTCCCCGAATATGAACTCGCAAATACTAAGCACCCCCCACCCCCTTGCAGCTAGCATTCCCAATCTATCAGGTCTTTTTCTAAGGTCTACGAGAGGGAGCATTTCACACAAGAGGGTATGGCGCGCTCAATATTGAGAGAAGCCACGGATGATAATCCCATTTATGTGTACCAGTCATCATGCAAGTCGCGTTTTTGTTGAGACCGCCTCGGGTCCAGCTCTGTCAGAATCAAGCGGTGCTTCTGAAATCCTGTTGCTATCCGTGTCTGTACATGGGAGTGCTTAATTTCGATGTTTGAAGGTGTCTGCAAGGTACTGTCTCGGCTCATTAAACGCAGCCTTATTTGATCTGTTGAGCTCGACCCGAAACCCAAACTGAAGCTTAAACAGAAAAGCCATATGCTGGACGCTGAGAACTCCCTAAACCTTGCTCGAAAAGCCGCCTGAAACCAGAAGTTTGGGCGTTGGGAGCTCAATTCCGATGCCCTGGCAGAGAAGGGTAAGTCTCCGAGCGAATGGAGTTCTTTTCCCCATCAGCCTTGGTATCATTACTTGAATCCTTCAAGAATGCTGCGCATGTCGTTGCGGATGTTTTCCTGTTTTCCATCATGACATCATAAGATTCTTGTGATCGCTGCTACCTCCTTGCGAGACAAACTCCTCAAATATGTCTCTACTCGTAGCCCTTCAAAAGCCTACACCTGTAGAGGGTTCCCTGTGGGCAGGTTCTTGCTACTTCATCCGAGTTCGATGCGTTGATGAAGCCGGTAGCGTGCCCATTCAATCAATCCTTCATTTCGGGTTTCAGCGTAGCTTTTTGGATCTTCAAGCATGTGTCGGAAGTCAGGCTGCCTTTCTGCGTGGCTTCATACTGCGGATGCAAAGTGGAAGCAGCAGCAACAGCCTCGAAGCCCCAGTTACAACACAGTGAGAAGCTTAAGTCTCCCACCTCGCTTCCCCCGTTCGGGGTGTACCATGTATCATGCAAATCTGCCAAGTTCCTGGTCCTACTTAAGCTGTTTCTTGCAATGCCAAATGCCCTGGGACTTTCAAACGCCTGGATCATCTAGCCCCACTACAGACATCTCTCCATTCTTCAGGCACTTGCAACGCCATACGACCCTGCCAGGATACCTACTAGCGCTTCACCCAGCCCACAAATACTCTCAAGCCACCCAGCAGCCTCCAAGTACAGGCCCGTCCCTCACAAACACAGAATCCTATGAACCAGGCTTGAAGCTCTTCAGAAATTTTCCCGCAGCTCGTCGGCTCTGCTCGTCCCGAGTGTTCAGTTTTCACGGATGGGGGAAACCTTGCACCACTTAGTGCAAGCCTAAAAGGTAGCAATGCTTGAGATGTAGAACTGTGAACCCTGATCCTCTTGGACTGGTGCAGGATTTCTTCCATCCTCAGCCTGCTTAGGGCTACTTCTCAGTATAGATGTTAAGACTTGGGCACTGATCGATTTTTTTGGGGAATTGTTCTGGAAAATGTCCTGACTAAGCACAATTGAGCCGAAACACCCGCCATGTATTAGTTGTAGACCTAGTTGTCGTATTCAGATAAGAATATTAAGAAAATTTTAGCCTCCAGCGCCCGACCTGGCGCGGAAGCCTCGGGCAAGTACAGGGCCAGACGTTGGCCGGCCGTGCTGCATCTTAGGCTGGAGCAGTCAGGGGCACTCGGGATTGTAGGTTTTAGGGCTTCGGATTCAGGGTTCAATAATCTAGGGGTTGGGGTTTGGGTTTAGGGTTTGACCGTGAAAGGGGGCCCCGGGGGTCCTGGCCTGGGGGTTCCACTGCGATCGTAACAGATTTTGGGAATCCAATCACAGTTGTTTTGAACAAGTCCCAGGTAGACTCTAGGATTCCAGGTTATTGGGCGATCGTTTTGAAGTTTAGGGGAGTGTTGGCGGTCCTGTCACGAAGAGAATGCAATCTTGGGAGGCGTGGTTGTCAGATGGTTCATCCAACGTGTCAGGCACCCTTTTCATTTGAACGCCTTTGCTGTCTTGCGTTTCAGCCGCTGTCATCAGCTTACCATCTTTCCAGAAGAAGTTGAGGTGGTCCAATGGCCTCTAATCGCCAGCTGCGAAGGCCGCAGACTCTTGTCGCCATTTCGGGTTATCATGCAGGCTCCCCTTTTTGTTTGGGGGGGGTGGAGGGGTGGGCCCCCCACACTAATCAGGCTCCAACATTACCCTGGACGTTTAAGGGACTCCGTACTCGAGTTATCGTGTAGCAAGAGAGACACCCGTCCGCCTGCCTTAATGTGTGAAGGGTGTTGCACGCACAGGTCAATCTCAGGGGGGGGGTCTAGAGGTGAGAAGAATAGCCTAAATCAGGATCCAAAACACGAAACGAGGAACTACCAGCACCCAAGTTCAGCTTCACCTGAATGAAATCGGGGTTCACGGCATTAAAAGTACCGTCTGAAGCAGCTAAAGTTCAAGATGGCACCTCACACTCAAACCTTTAAATCTTCCCTTGTTTCAAAAGGACCCGAAGATGTAAATCTTGAGTCTAATCCCGAAGTACAAGCACCCGCTGAGGGAGACGTTGCGCCTGGTATGGAGGGTATGAGGAATTTAATAGGGGTGCCCCGCAAAGATGCGCAGAGGTCATGTGGAGAAATCTCTCGCACTCAGCAAAGAACCACGGGCGGGTGTCAACAACTAAGCATCAGATCAGCCCTGCAAAACCTGGAAACCACAGGAAAAAACTCTGTTTCAACCTTAGCCGTCCACACCCCTCTTCTGAATCACTGTGGAGCAAGTAGACTGTTCTTGTAATGCATTTCCATGTCTGGTAGCAGGCCTTGTGCTTCCCAAAGCAGAGAAAAACATTCCTATTAAAGATAATGACGAGTGAGCGATCCTTCGACTTCCATCAAATTCGTAAGGACTTGTTGAGTTTAGCTTTCAAGAAAACAGGAAGGGCAGGGTCCTCGGCCTGGATAATAAAGGCCTGGCCTCTTCAATAATAAGGAATCTCTCTAAAATCAAGTAGAAGTCGAACTAAACCAATTACAAACAATCAAACACAAATTAGACTGGCTTCACCACTACCCGGCCGAAAAACCTGTAAATTGTTGAGCCCCCAAATCATTCATATTATTGAGGATCAGGGGCTCTGCTGGACTACCCCGTTTGGAATTTGATTGCTTGGCCTGTTCGAATAAGCGGTTTAATAAGACATCGATTGTTTTTGGTGGCATCAACTTCCAGATTCGAGAGGCAATAGAGCCTGTCCTTTTCATGTAAAGGCCGTGCTGTAAAACCAACAGCATTTGGCAACATCAAAATCTTCTCCTAGAATTTTTTCCGGCAGAAAAAGCTTTACCTGATTGGGACACCCAAATCGAATAGGGGGGTCCGGAATAATTTTCAAAAAGCTTTTCTTTGTTGGGGACCCCTGCATTAATCGGGATTCAGCGTTACTCACCTTGGGTGGCTACGTCTGTATGGACAGAGCCTCCCCCCCGGAGAGCTCCGCTACCACGTTGAATTGAACCGTGCGTGCAATACCTCTCACAAAGAATGCAGTAAGGCAGGCGGACGGGTGTCTCTTTTGCTACGCGCGAACTCGAGTGCGGAGTCCCTAAAACCTTGAGAGCGTACACAACATGTCGGCTGTGCAAACATGACTGTACATGGACATGACAGCGCCGCAACAAGACAGTAACTAGTTCACCACTAAACAAACGCCAACAAAGCTGCTCGGGGACTACTCTAGCTGTACGAACTCTTAGGAATACATTTGATTGGGTTTGAGGTTCAGTGGCTTAGGTTTTAGGCTGCAGACTCCAAGGAACTTGACTTCGCTATCCATCGTGAGGGGTGGTCCGTGATGGCTCACTATCCTAAAGTACCTGTATTCCCTGCCCCACTCCCCTTGAAGCACCAGGAAGGAGGTCTAGAGTGTAGGGACTTTAGGGCTTCTGGTGCCAAACTTCAAGGACCGAACTTGACTGGGACCATGCGGATGGAGTCTTCTTGCGCAACATTCCCGCGAAGTGCGAGTGTGAGACCGGCAGTAGCTTGAAAGATCCCTGAATTTCAGTGGGCAATGAAGGAATGGGTTATTTGATGTCTGGTTGGCATTGTTGTTGTAGATAATGAACGGGCTGTTGTGGGGATCATTCTGTGTCTCCCGATTGCGGCTATCAAGATCTGTAGATGAGCAGAATGTTACCAATGTTACGTATGATACCTGAGACACTCCCCCAAACCCTTTCCATTCCCTGGAACAAGGGTTTCAGGCTTGGGGTCAGGACTTGAGCTTTGGTGAGATTGGAGGGTCCGCGCATACATTTCCAAACCGCAGGATCTCTACCGACTTGATAGGGACAAATGTGTGGGCATTTACTAATTTGCAGTATCTGATACATATATACATGCATGAATACATGCACCTAGTAGTCCCTGATAGTGCTGATGTTTTGATATTTTCCTTATATGGAAATAAGGTGGACCGACCTATGAATGGGTTTTTGTGCGTATGCCAGAGGTCGACGTCCATGCTTGTCTAGGCTAGAATGTGCACCCTCAACTAGGGTCTAGCAAGGATGCCTTCTATAATGAAGTGATTCAGTAACACATCACGTGCAAATCACAATATGTTATGTTTCGAAAAGTGTTCAGAGGTCTACATGAACTTGACAGAGTGGATTGTTTGATACGACCACGCATGGGCTTAGGACTGTGCCTTTTCGAGTCGAAAGGTTCATCGTAGCCCTATACTCGTCATCAATTGAAGCTTCCTTCCTTAGGCCCACTTCACGCAAAGGTCGAACCCCTGAAGCTCTAACCTTCCACTACATCGAATTCCTGCTTCCTCACAACCCTGTCCCTTGAGAGGACTCTATGCAGCTTCTTTCGCAGCAGGGGGTTGGTTGACTTCGACATTGAGATGGCTCTCTTTCCAAACGGCCCCTCTCCCAGCAGCGGTTGAGGAGGGTAATAGTCGTTCAAGTGCAGGCGCGGGGTCATAGTTGCAGCGTAGGGTCTGGGAATACAACACGCGCTCCCCATGGCGGCCCGGTTAAAAAGACAGAAGCTATGGTAGCGCTTGTTTCCTTGTTGTGTGAGCTTGGTCATTCTAAAGATGCCCTGAGAGGTTCGTCCTGCACACACAGACCCACATGAGTAATTGTCAGCACCATGTTGGCTGGGAGTGGATGCAGGCTTTGTTATGGCACCTGTAATCCAAGCCTTAATATTCCGCCGGAAGTGTAAGTAATAAGTAGTAGTGACCATAGCTGAGCTGACCTGAACTTCTGAATCATGGAGTCAGTCCATCCAAACTGCCATCTTTACACGAGGATCTAGGGTAGTTCGGCCTGCAGCTGCAAGTAGTCCCCTTCCCTAGTGATTGACCCGCCAAATGCCCTAAATCATTAAACACCATCGTCCCTCGCTATATGATGGTGCTAGATTACGATTGTTCATCATCAAGGGGTGGAGAGCTTCAGGATAGTAATGTGCATAACATAAGTTGGTGCTTATGGCTTAGCCCCACTTAGAAGTAATCTCTTAAGCCGACAGCCCTAAGCCGCAAGCCAGAATTCCTAAACTCCAAGTCCCGTGGGACAGGGTTGACGGCTTCCTTCTCAGTACAGTAGGGAGGGGGAGTGTCAACTTGACTCGGCCATTTGGTTACGAAAAGATCTATGCTTGCAGTTGATACCTCGGAGTTGGTCGTTTGGCGGGCTCTCGCTGGCACTACAAAGGGTGTGCTGGTATTCCAAACCCATCCACCTAAAACGGCTTAAGCCCTACTGCAACTGGAGCCGCAGGCAAGCGAGCCTTGAAACAACATGAACGCCAAGTCTCAAACGCTTAGCCCTTAACCGCCTTAGCCGGCGTGGAGACTCAAGCGCGAGATTAAAGGTCATGGGTCGTTGCAGGTAGGGCGCAGATTGACTTCATGAGCTCAGATCTTCAGCCGCAAGCCCAAGTCGCTTGTAAATCTGAAGCACCCCCCGTGTCTAAAGGTTCAAGCCCCTGAGTACTGCAAACACTGCGAGCCCTGAATAAGCCGTCATCATAGTCTTGTAGACGATGAGGGCCTGGTAGATCTCACCGTCAAACTGCGCATAGGTGTGCGCAGGAACACTTCTTGCAAAATGCAAGCGTAGTGGGGTGGGTGCAGGAGAGGCCAGGCCCGCAGGCACACGAGTATGCAAGGGGAGGCATCCTACACTAAGAAACAAAGGTAATCAAAACCGGGAACCAGGGTCCTAAACCACAACCCGGAGGGCGGGAAAGTGCATCCTGTTTCCTTGCAGGCTTGGAGCATGCGGGATTATTCGGGCGCCTAAACCACAAGTGGTAAGAAGGCACAGACAGGCGGAGGCCGTGGGCAACGGCAGTCAACCTAGCACATATTAAGCCGTAACCTTAAGCAGCCAGTCCTCTTGTATCCTAACCTAAGCGTTAGAGAAGTCATAAACCCCAAGCACCCTCTCATCTGAAGGTAGCTACTGTCGAGATCAGTATAGTCATAGAATATTTGGGGTGGACAAGGGGTTCGTTGTTGTAATTCGTTTGAGCCCCTTGTAGATATTTCTATACAAGTTGAGGTCCTGCAAGCCAGTGAAGGGACTGGCTGCAGCTCCTGTGGGATGCCTCTACTGCGTATGAACTCTAGGCCTCTGCCTGAAGCCTCAACCCCGAAACCCAAGACCCAAAACCGAGACGACCCCAAGCCCAGCCGGATTTTGAAGACCAAGGTAAGTCGCGCGGATTTGCGGTGATCCGCTGCCGCGAATGGACTGGCATACACGAGTTCGTGCGCAACGTGCACGGTCAGTTCCTGGGGCTCGTATGAGGGTTTGGAGGTTAAGGTCCAGGGTCTAGGATCTAGAAATTCAGGCTTTGCGGTGGAGGGTTCGGGGTTGTTTTTTTTGTTGGCCTTCCGCGCATTCTTTGAAGGAAGCTGTCTACGAACAGAGTAATTCGCAATGTATGTTGTTGCTATTGGCCCCATCGCCATGTAAATGCGCAAAATCAGCAGCCTTTTCGCACATCTTCAAAGCCTTGGAAGTGCGCGAAGCGCTGGTGCCGTCAGCACTTTTGCGTTTCTATAGAATGTGCGGAAATGACATTCGTCAGGGAGCCTACTTTTGCTGACCTTCACAGTGTTTCGAGCACGGCTGCAACTTGCGACCTTCACGAAATACTACCACTGCCAAGAGTTCGGTGACCAGAGCACCCATGCCCAGACGATAATTCCTTTCGTGTTCCAAGAGCCTACGATGACCGGAGCATCCGTGCCCAAACCATAACTCCGTGCGTGTTCCAAGAGCATACGATGACCAGAGCATCCATGCCCAAACCATAATTCCATTCGTGTTCCAAGCGCCTGCAGTGACCAGAGCATCCAAGCCCAAACCATACTTCCGTTCGTGTTCCAGGAGCATGCTCACTCTCTGTCCGTCCGAGTTCTTGGATCCTGTCAAAGACAGATCCTGGCTTTTTCGTTGACTTGCGCCACAAGCCTTACAAAGCGCCTCCTGGTCCAAAACATAACCTGCCCGTTTCATGCATGATTTTCAGCTACATTTCTGCCTTCATTCAAGATGTGTCCGCATGCCCGAAATGCCAAGTATACCATGCCTCTGAGCTTTTGCCCGACCCCATGCGTGTTCTTTTGCTCAATTTTTGGAAACCTTCGTCGGGACCGCCTCAACCATCAGTGGGACCTCCTGGACTTGGAATTCTCTCTTCGTATACCTCAATGGCGAGTTCCGCCAATTTTCTCCTGCCTTAAACGAACATGGAAAACCCACACAAGCTGCTGAAACCGGGCAGTAGTCTCTCAAGGATGCCTTCTGCCATTACGTGTTAGTGTGGAGAAGTGTCAAACCCTTAGCCTTTGAATCTTCAGCGCTGTATGTGAGCTCCATGTTATCAATATGCTTGTATATATGTATATATGAATGCTACCCCCCCATTGATCTCCCATTGATCTACCTTTTCGCCTCTCTTGAAGGAAGCACATGTTTTTCGACGCAGGATTTCAAGATTTCTTTCAATTCAAAAGTAGGCTTTGGAATTTAATCTATAAAGGAAAACCAGCTCCAAAGCCCAACGTTCCAGGATTCCAAAATTATCCTTTAATTTGTAAGTTGTTTTGAAAAGGCATTCATAGATAAGAAATCCAGACACAAAATCAGAACTTCAGGATTCCAAGATGTTCCTTCAATTTCTAATTTGGCTTTGGAAAGTAGTTTGTGAAGGGAAACCAGCTCCAAACGCAGAATTCCAGGATCCCCAAATTTTGCAATTTTCCGTTCAATTTTTATTGACTTTTTAGAGAAAATTTCAAAATCTCCTGAAGTTCCATTTTGATGTCAAGGTACACCAACTCCAAAACCAGAACTCCAGGATTCCAAGGTTTTCCTTTGATTTTTTCTTGGGCTTAAAAAAACTTCATACCACCTCAAAAAATAGCGTTAATTTCTAGTTTGATTTAAAAAGGAGCTTATAAAGGAACACCACATCCAAAACCAGATTTCAGGATTCCATAATTTTCCTGGTTAAGTTAGATGTTAACATGAATTTGCATAAAGGAATACCGCCTCCAAGAAAACTCCTTTGAATTCCGTGTTTGATTTTCAAAGGCATTCATGAAAAGGAACACCACATCCAACACCAGAATTCCGGGATTCCATGATTTTCGTTTACTTTCTGATTAGGTTTCGGAAAGTAGTTTAGGAAGGAAAACCAACTCCACGCCCAGACATCCAGTATTCCAACATATTCCTCTGGTTTTTCATTAAGTTCCCTAAAGAAAAACAACTTGCAAACGAAAAGCTTGAACTTCTAATTGGATTTCAAGAGGAACTTATAAAGGAACACCACACCCAGAACTAGAAGAAGTCCAGGATTCGAAGATTTCCCTTTGATTCTAATTAGATTTGAAAAGGAATTTTTGTACAGGAAAACCACCTCCAACAAAAGCTTCCCCTTGAATTTCGAGTTCGATTTTCCAATGCATTGAATTGAAGGAACGCCATATCCAACACCAGAATTCCAGATTCTGGGATTTTGCATTGTTTTCTCATGAATTTTCAGAAGGAGCTTATCAGGAACAACAAGTTCCAAAATCCCCAATTCCGTGGTTGCAAAATATTCCGTTCATGTGCAATTTGACAGTAAAAGGCTTCCATATAAAGGAAAACCACATCCAAAACCAGGATTTCAGGATTCCAAGATTTTCCTTCTAGGTAAGCAGTACTAATGTTGTTGCTGACGCAAGCTGTCAATACCACATTCCTCAAAGGCCGGAGTTCCCAGAGGCCAAAACCTCGAGAGGCCTCAATCTTTTTGTGGTTTTTTTCTGCGAAATCGTTGGAAGGCCTGAAACGACTCAAAGGACTCAATCTT
>CAJNIZ010043905.1:109681-166155 GCA_905231905.1 Symbiodinium pilosum
CCCTTTTTTTTTTTGCTGGCCTGGGGGGACTAAGATCCCCTGGGCTGCCCACCTAGGGCTGCTGGACTAGCTGTCTGATCTAGGGGTTTAGAGGTTTGGGGTTGACGGGTGCAGGATATGAATTTTTGGGGTTAAGGCTTTGCAGCCAGCACCAGGGGTTAAGCATCACTTCGCTTGTCCGAAAAAAAAACACAAGAAAGTCATTCCCCAATCCTTAATCCCTGCAACTTGGCAACCCAAGCTGGTTCTCAGTTTTCAGCATAGCAGAGCCCATGCGAAGAATCCAGAGTTTAGAAAAAGGCGAGCTTTATCCTGGCAGCCCCTGAGCTTAGCTGCTTGGCTCAAGGCTAGCGATAAATCCACCTTAGAATTTCTAATGACCTTCCGAAAAAAGGCGGAAACTGTTCAGTCTCCTATGCCAGACAGAACGCGCGAGAGAGTCATCCAGGCCATGGGCTTGGCGCTCACCCTCGGGCATTTAAGATTTCAGCCCCCAAGGCTCTAAGCCAAGAATCTGATTCCGCCCACATTCTGATCCTTGAGGCTTTACCTAACAACTTTAACTGCTGCCTCTTCCCGCTTTTTGTTCTCATTGTGTCCTCAATCCACAGCGCAACCCCAAGCCAAGAATCGCATAAGTCCCAGCCTTTGTAAACACATCTTGACAAGTTCAGAGAACTATAGAATTTTGACTTGTGGAGGGGCTCCCAGAACAAGCGAGTAAACCCCTAATGCTACCAACAGGAGGCCGGTTAGATCTTGGACAGCTGTCCCGCATGCCCTTTCGCTGTCGGTTGTGCGCTGCGATTGTCGTCGCTGGACAAGCTCAGCATGCATAGAAAAGTCAGTAGAGGAGTTCTCAACAGTATGTTGGTTTTGCCTTTAGCCGAGTACCTTGTTGCCAGTTCCCTTTTTCCACGATCATGGACCTTGTGCTGTTAATGTTTGCTATTGTTGGTGCTGTGCCGTTGTTTCCCATCATCGTTGCGTCATGTTGTCTTATGGCTTGCGATAGTTCACGATAGTTCAAGACCTGGATTATTTTCTATCCCTATGTGGACACTAGCTTGATTATGGTTGCCATTCCTCTTACTATCAAAGCCCAACACAGAAGTCAAAGTGCAGTTGTCATCATCCGTCTCATATCGGAACCGAGGCCTGGAGGCTGAAACCTATATCAGACATCCTTGGGCCCCGGCCCCGCGATACCTTACCATATCCTAGCGGGCTCTTCGTTTCAGGTTTAATTGGGAGCTTCTGAAACTGATCCCTATATGTTCCTCACACGAACCCATGAGCTCTTTCAAGTCCCTTAACCCTAACAAGGGTTACTACTGTTGATGGAGGAAATCTTGCACCACCTTAGGTCCATAAAGTCCTAGGAACTACTGTAGTTTAGGGCCCCTAGGTGGTGCAAGATTTCATCCATCAGCAGTATCTGGTGCACCACTGGTGGTTCAGGGCTTCGGCTTCTGGAGGCATTATTTCGGCTTGCAAGCATCTTACCAGGCAACAGGACTCGACGAGGATAACAGTCAAATGTAGGCTATAGGACCCTGGAAAGGGAATAGGATGAGTCTTACAAATAGTGGTCAGGCTAGTTGCGGCAAAAAGGGAGTTTGCCTTCCCAGGTTTGCACTTGGAAGCTGCTCCTTCTGTATCCGTGGATGATGCCCAACCTGTCGACACGAATGGCTGGAGGTTAGGGTTTGGGAGTAAGGGTAGGGTTTAACCACCATCCCATGCAATTATCAACATTGACAGAGTCATCAGCTGCATCAGAGTATGCAGCCTGAGACCTATGCTGAGCAACAGCGTGACCTCCCGCTCACCGATGTGCTAAAACAAACCGGCTCAGAGACCTGAAGTCAACCGAAAAAGCAGCGACGCGCATTGCCTGTGAGTTGAATTTGGGAAGGTTAGATTTTGGCTGTAAGGCAATGGGTTGAGGATGGAGGTGTGACGGTTCAATTTGTGACTGTTGTCTTACTATATGTTTTTGGGTTTGCATCAGAAGAAGGGATAGTCATTATGACAGCCGCATTGGTGGTGATGGTGGTGATGGTGGTGGTGGTGGTGGTGGTGGTGGTGGTGGTGGTAATGGCGGCGGTGGCAGCGGTGGGTGCTGGCGGTGCTGCTGATGGTGCTGGTGGTGCTGGCGGTGCTGGTGGTGCTGGTGCTGGCACCGGAGAGAGGGGAGGGGGGGCGGGGCGCGCGCGCATGCATGCATGCATGCAAGAATGCGCACACGCCTGCGCGCCCACACGCCTCCTGCTGCCTGCGTTGCCTGCCCCGGGGCGCAGCCCCTTAAATAAAACTACCCCGAACTGTCAAGTAATGTCCAGGAGCGTATTGCCTCGGCCCTAGGGACTTGAGGAGAGAGAAAGAATCCTAGATCCGTCTACAGTTCTTAAACGAAGTCTATAGGCCCGCACTTCCCCGGATCATCGGCCTACCAAGACACGGAATGTCTCAGACGCAAGTAATGTGTAATTTGGCGTGTTTTATAATTATAGTTTGACCCCGGTTCCAGGCCTGCCTGACTATGGAAGTCTGAGAAAGGTAGACTTCAAGCAAGCCTACAGGATGACATCTCAAAACTTACCCCCTAAGCCCTAAACCTTAAACTCAAAATTACGCAATGCATTAAGGCTGGGCTGAGTGCTGGCTTCAACAGTCTGGAGGCACCGCCCTTTGAAGGTAGGCTTAGAGGTTTGACGTTTATTGTTCTTAGGGTGGTTTTTGTGCTTTTCATCTGATTCGTTCACATTTTCCGTTGAAGTCGTTCTAGGGGAGGATGTGCTCCTCTACCTTATGAGATGAGTAAACATTCTGAGAGCAGCGACTGACAGTTTCGGGTGTACATGGAACACAGAGGGTGCCCCTTCAATCACGCACAGCTGGGATACTCCCAACTGGTCAACTCTTGTACCGCAATCACTACATCCTAGAGCCTTGGTGACCATAAGCCTTATAGATCCCACAACGTGAGCCCTACGTAACAGGTCAATTGTGAGGGTTCCTCTACTCTTTGGCAGAGTCGTTTGACAACAGTAAAGGATTCTTGTTGTAGTTCATGCCGTTGCAACTTCAAAAAGCCACCCTACGATTATGAGTCTTGTTGTCTTCGTTGCACTTCATAATTGCGACTCTGTACCCTAAACACCCAACATGGTTAGTTTCCAGATTAGGGTCCCTCTATATACCTTGGGCTTTTGGAGATGTTGCCCCCATGCTGCTGCAGGCGAATACGAGCTTCCTGCATGTGCGCGTCCCAGAAATCATGATATGGCTTGAAAGAAGATTATGTGAGACATTTCCCGCTACACACTGGGTCATTGCTGGAATGGTTTCCACCTTTGGTATGAAAGTCCCATATGTACGGTCTCAGTCTTCCTACAGGCAGCCACAGGATCACATCTCACCACCGACGCCAGCACAAAGTAAATTGATGATAACAAGAAGCATTATTTCGGGCCTGGCAGCACAGGCCCGCCTGGCCGTCCCGCCTTCCAAAACCCAAAGCGGAGTCCGATTGGCCTCAGGATGCTCCAAGTCATGAGAAGCCTGTGTCAAAGAGCTTTTCTTGCTTCTTTCAATGGTTTCTTAGGGTTTTAGGGTCTTCTTGTCCTTATTCCGGCCCAAAGTCGGACCCCAATGGTGCTGATGATGCTTGCGAACGGGACTCGCGGGCGCGCGCCTCGTACGCGAGCTGGACTCCTACTAAATCCTGCAGACTTCTATCACCCTAGCAGGCCGGGGGGATGGACATTCTACAGAACTCTCCCATGGTGAGGGCAGTCAGGCAGTTCGGAGGCTTTGAAGGATTTGACGGGCTCTACGGGGCGGCAATTGGGAACATCCGGTAGCATCTGCCGCCCAGGAGGTCACCGCATCATTGTCACTATCGCCACGACCATCACCACAATCACCATCATCACCACCACAATCATAACATCGTCAGCATCCATCCCGGTCTTTGTTGTGTTGTTGTCGCCGCTGCCTCGGGGAGCGTCGTGGTAGGGATGCTGCTGGTACTGGTGCGAATTCTGGTCTTGGTGCTGGTGCTTCTGGTGATTGTTGTTGGCGGCGTCAGTGGTGGCAGTCTGATGGGGTGTGCTTCTGATCATCATTATGATTACTATCCTTCACAGGGATGACGGAAGAGGTATGCTGGTTGGCATGATCTTGTCCTACCCTATATACCTTATACCAACGGGAGGGAACAGCATACTGGGCATAACAACCTCTTTGCCTCATTGCACGTCTTTCTTGAGTGGCGCTGGTCACGGGCAAACTGCACTTGAGCCGATCGGGCTGCCGCTTCAATGCCCGCAGACCACACTTGACAAGAGACTTGTTGGGGAACGATTTGTTTAGTCGCCTTTCATACCGGGATTCTTGGAGTATGTCAGTGCTGACGCTCTTGCTCTACAGAATCTCGGTTTCAGGTTTCAAGCAGTCACTCCATGGTTGTGCGATCCATACCTCACGCATTGCCTGTGAAACGCAGCGTGATGGGGTGACAGCCTTGTTTCTGTTTCAACGGTTTGCATGTTGTCATTTCCCATCGCTGAGCGCAGTTTGGCTCTTAGGAGCGGCGTGTCGCTGAGGTTGTGCTAGGTTTGTGCCACAGATTCCAGGTGGCGCACACATTTTCCGGGGTTCCGGCCCGGTCTGGCCCATGTACGTGGGACATCTCTGGATATTCGCTATGATGAATGAGCAAATTCAACTTGTTTTTCTGTGGTGCACGGTCTCATCGTAGTTGAGGTGCAGAAGACCCATTCGGAGTGAGCGTGCATCATTTGAACTATACTGTCTCAGGCGCATTGTGACCCAAACCGTGAAGATAAGACTGAATTGCATTTCCCCTCCAATTTTTCTCAACTGCAGCAATAACATTAACTGTTAAACGAAAATCTCGAACGTGCATACACTTCCACGACTTGAAGGCCAGCGGGGTATTTGCCAAAAGGAGTTGGTGCTATACCAGCACCTGAACCGGTAGAGTGTTTCGTGCAAGCGGTAGCCTGATTTTAGAATGAAGGTTATTCTCATAATCATGCGTTTGCCTTTGAGCACCACATAAAGTGCGGCACCTAGTATGTCGGTAGATAAATGGCACCTTAGTTTGGAAACTACTTCAAACCCTCAGATGAGGTCTTAAGTTTGGAAACTGCCCGTGTGTCCAGGTGGCCAAGCGCCGCCTGGGAACTTCGACCAGGCCAGACCTTCAAGCGTCGCATGTTATAGGATTGTTTTGGCTTCGACTGCAGGCTGATATAAGGGTTTTGGGTTTAGGGTCACGATTTGGTGCTCAATGTTTCGGTGTATATCTTTAGGAGCTTAGGACTTGCCAGCTCTAGGAGGATCATAGGGATCCGGCAAGATGTATGGCTAAGAGAACCTAAGTGTTTGACTCAAATTCACAAGCCCTAAATATCGGCTCCGCAGCACAAGTTATAGAGCGAACCATAGGCCTTGGGCTTTTACCCCCGAAAAATGCGCAGAAGACAGCAAGGAGTACTTACCAATCAGGAGACCCAAGTTGCTGGGAATGTACGTCATAAGCTGTGCAGAGGAGCTTCTGTTTCGCGTGAGGACTGGTAGCTGGAAACCCGACATGGCATACATCCCCACACCCTAAATTCTACCGCCTGAGCATCAAGACCTCACACCCTAAGCTCGAAAAACCAAACGACCTCAAACTAAACTCCCAGCCCGAAACACCGAAAACCGAAACCCTGAACCCGACAGTTCTCTTCAGTACTTTGGCCAGGTACTTGTTCTGCCACCGCCTGGATGCCAAGCATCTGGAGAGCCGATTGTGTGGTTTAGGAGTTTAGGGCGAGGACTTCTCAAAAAGAAGTACCATAGGAGTTGCAGGGATACATAAAGGCATTGCAAGGGGGATCCCATTCACGGTTTAGTTAGGATTCTTGTGCGACACTCCGGCATCACTACTGTTGCTTCAGGGTTGAAGTTCGGGTTTAAGACGAGTAAGGTTCAGGGTTCAGAGATGCGAGGGTCTTTGTATTCAGATGTTTTTTGGGTTTGGTCCTTGGCTGTGTCCTGTAGTGACTGTAGTGACTGGAGAGGATATTGGGGAGAAAAGTGGAGTGTTGTTACATGATTTCACTGGTGGCTTCGGACATGAGCCAAGGTGTGGTCTCAGCCTTGTGGTTCAACGGTCGCCATACATTTCAAGTCCTTCCAGTTCCAAACTTCAATTGGGATAGACATCTTCGTGTGTTGGCACGTTAATCTAAGACCTCACGTTCATCAGACCATGACCCATTATCCGATACCTCACGACGACCTTCCATCAGATCCATCCATCGAGAGCTTTACACCATCCAATTCAAGCGCCACTATCACACCATGCTATTAAAGCACCACCATCATGCCATCGGATTCGAAGACCACCTTCACCCTTCGTCACGCTTTCGGGGGTAAGCTCTAAGCCCTCATTCCCGACCGCCTAAACCCTAAATCGTAGACCCTCGACCTCTAAACCTTCTATGAGGCCTGGAGACGCAGACAAGTGGAGTCCAGGTCTTGGCGAAGTCGGAGGAGGTGCGGTCTGAGCCTGGCAGAAAACGACATGGGGTCATTTGAAATTTCATGAGGTCTCCTCAAGGGCCCGTGAGGGGGACAAGTAGTTGACACATCATTGAATCATCGCTTGAGAGTGGAAAAAAGAGCAGGTGTTCGGGAGTCTGGGGTTGCAGGACTTTAGGTTTATGGACCTAGCCTTCATAGTTTGGATGAGGCCTGAGGGAAGAAAACTGTTTCGAGAACCAGTCAAGGCCTAATCCATAACTCCAGACCATAAGCCGTAAAGGAGTTTTTGCTTCATTCTTCGCCTCATTCTTTGCCAGCAGCCGCCCCCGGTACATCCGAGTTCATGTACACGACCGCAGTCTGACATGTTCAGGTTCCGAACGGGGAGTTTCTCCAACTTATTGGACCGCGTTTGGCGATCATAGTATTTTGTTGCCGGGGAGAAATGCATGATAAGAACATTTTTGGTGCGACCGGCCGTCACCGCGGCTACCGTCCGAATCTGTATGGCCTCAATGCCTCCAGCCTCTCCTGCTGAACCCTGGCAAGCCGGTACTGCGCTGGGTCCTTGTTGTACTATGGCCAATACATGCCAATACTGTCTAGGGCATCCTCAAGCAGGACGGCAATTTTGACTAACCCCCACACACTACCTAATCATATAGCCAAGTCCCCGGACCCTAAACGCTCTACACGCCCTGGTGCTAAAGCCTTGATCTACAAGTGTTGACCACAGTTCTGAAGCCTGAAGACATATTCCCCCCCATTTACCAACGCAGGACAAAAAGATACAACATCTTGTGTTCGTGAGCGCAGTTTAGCTGCGGTGTCAGGACAGGCCCTACTTTTTGGAGACTGACCTTGGCCACGGGGTTGGGTGCAAGAATAATTGGCAACCGTTACAGCCTCTCAGACGCTACGGTGGCAACCTTAGGTGCAGCGACCCTAGAGAGGGAAAGATCATCTGCTCCAAGTGTGCCATTCCTCTGTAAATTTCCCATGCCAGTCAGAGCAAGCTGGCCTTTGGCATTACAGTGTGATCTCACTTGACCCCACTTGAATTGCCGCAAAATGTAGAAACCCTCAATGCATACTGATGCCTACAACCCTCAGCTGCATAATACTCAACCCTGAAGAACCAAAAGCCTTTACCCATACCCTAGCAGGCGGCAGCCCACTTCTACAGCTGCCGCCGCAAGGGCAAAGTGCGCATGGAGTACGTGGTGCTGGTTGAGGTGCCGCTTCCAATCGAGGGTTTCGCGTTTCAGGGTTTGTTTTAATGCCACGAAATCTGGCTTGCGCCGCATAACCATCTAATCACTCGAATAATTGGTCTCGAGGAAAAATCGCCATCCAAGCAGCGTGTATTTCTGGGCGACGGGATCTAGAATCTAGTCATGTCTGTGTCCTCGAACTTACGCTTCCCTTCTGACGGCCCTGTACTAAGCACGATGCGACCATGCATTGCTTCCTATTGACCAGATGGTTGTCATTCGCCCGGGATTAGTCATTAACGTCTAGATTTATACAGTTGTGTACTTCCAAACGGTCCCCCTTCTGCAATCCCAAATAAAATGCTTGGTACAGGAATCCCTAATTTGTTGAATGGCCACTTCCACTTTCTGGCTGGTATGGTAGAATGTTGGCCATGTGCAAAAGGTGCCATGGTGCTGAAACGTCCGAAACATTTGCATTCCTGAGATGCAAGCAGCCCTCGATGTGTTGAAAACTCGGTTTGTATAGGCTTGAAGCGACGAGTGCAGCCTCATGATAACATAAGTGGCACATGTAGAATCGAGGGTGGACTTCAGCGGAAACGGTGGAAACGCCTGCCATACCCAAAGTGAAAGCCGCATAGCTTAAGCCCTACTTGGTTATGGACCGGGTCTTTCCTCACAGTTTGGCAGCACATGAGGGCATGGGCCTGGCATCCCTCAGTCGGATATCTCTGAAAATGGTTTTTCCTCAGCTGCAACCTATTTGTATGTGAGGACTACTAGGCCACTAGGCGATTCCAGGGATTCGGCTCGAGTATTCTGCAGGGTTTTGTACGAATTGACCTATCAAATCAGACTATTCGTACATTCCATCGCCCCGTGCTCAGCATCAGGAAGCCATGTTTACGGCATGAGCAGCTCTTGCTCTGCTCTAAAGTAGGTCATCTGAAAAGGCGATAGGGTTGTGCAGAGAAATGCAATGCTTTCTTGGGTGCAAAGACTTGGAACCTACCCATGTAGCCTTGCGTAGCATTGCGTAGTCTTGCGTAGCCTTGCATGGAGCATGCTCGTAAGCTACTTCGGCGCTCGATACCTGGCTCTGCATGTTCTGCTCCGCAGGCATTTGCAAAACAAGGGTTACCATTCCAAGCTTCTTTACGCTTCCGTGTTCTTGCCCTGCTTCGCGACTCCGCAGCATGGAAAGGTACCATAAATTGGATTGAGGCTCTCTAACGATGCATCAGCCAATGGTGTGATAAGGCTTAGGCTGCTCGACAACCGCCGCAAACCTCTCATGTCTGAAAAGCTCTAGCCCGAACTCCTCAAACCCAAGCCTCCCAGCCCTGAATTTAGGGCTCTCCTAAGCAGTAGTCCTGATCG
This sequence comes from Symbiodinium pilosum, assembly GCA_905231905.1. Classification (NCBI taxonomy): domain Eukaryota; class Dinophyceae; order Suessiales; family Symbiodiniaceae; genus Symbiodinium; species Symbiodinium pilosum. The sequence goes on from CAJNIZ010043905.1 coordinate 118,846, forward strand.
ACCCCTAGATTGCGGCCGCAAGCCCCTACACAGTCCTGACACCGCTGACTCATCGTCAGTCCAATCCCCATGTTTTCGTTTCTCAAGACCATCTATTCCCCAAATGTAAATTCCAGGCCCTAAATGCGACAGCTTTTCAAAGGAAGGATCCGCTTTATGTTAATCTCAGCCCAAAGCCCTTAGTGTGCAGGCTGAAGTTTCTCTGGCAGTGTGTGGGGTTGGGCTTGAAAGGTCGTTTGTGCATGATGTTGGAGGTGAGCAAGGCCATGGCACACAATGGTATCATTCTTGAGTTTCGTGATTTGCCTGTACCCCCAGCCGACAACCTGAAGAGATTTACCTTTCATCTCTACAGTGTCCGGCCTCAAGTCCTATCCACGTTTTCAGTAGTATTTGGATCATCCACGGGTGGGCTTTCCAGAAGAGGGGTAAGACTGCAAAAATGTGCTACCCCACCCTAAACCCAAAATCCACTATCAACCTTAGCCTTAGACCCTAAACCCCCCACCTGAAGCGGACCCCCTGTTGAGAAGCAGACAAGGCAATGGCAGCCTTCGCGGTGAGCTATGCGGTGTCGCCTAGCGCATCCCAGGACCGCTATTTGTACTTCAGTTTAGGGTGTAGCGGGGATGGTCAGTTAAAAGTGGGTTTAGAAGCAGAAAAAATTCGACTATAACTGAACTACAGCCGAACTTGGGGACCTGTAACCCGGTTTTTGGCTACCGATGAACTTATGGCAAACTCCTTTATATGTATACATGTGTACATATGTATGTATTTTGTATATGTATGTGTATATATGTATTTTTATATATGTATATATGTATATATGTATATATATATATGTATATATATATATGTGTATATATATATATACACATGTATCTATTTTCCCTCAAAGCCGCCATCCTAGTAACTGTCGTCACTGTTTGCCCCTCACGCTTTTGTCGCTTGTCAGTACTAACAGCCACAGGTATTGGGGTGGTCCGCATCTGTTTTCTAGAAAACCATGAACTTTTTGTAAACCTTCATGAAACCTTGTATGTTTTTTTTGGTAAATCTTCTATACACACAAGACCTTCTATAAGCCATCCAGAAACAAGACCAGACTACAGGCCACTGGACTAGGGTTGGGGGTAATCGGCTATAAACCCTCTAGAAACGGTATTGCCCCTCTATGTTTAAACCACAAGGCCAAGACTTCAGGCCACAGGACCACAGGGGCTGTGGGGGTAATAGGTTTCCGCACACGGATCATATTTGCCGTTGGCTGCAAGGTTCAGGGACCGTGTGTTGTTTTTTTTGGGTGTCTGGTTCAACTGGCCATATGTCAAAGCCGTAGACATCCCAGATTTCGTTTAGGGCTGGGCACGTGGAATGCAATAGACAGAAATTCGATTCGCGTGTATGGGGCTTGCATTTTGAGTTTAGGTTTAGGTCTTGACGCAGTAGATAAGGTTCATAATTCGCTCGTATATGTTTGGGTTGAAACATAGCTAGGGGCTTGCCGTTTGAAAGCATCACGACATTTTTTTCCTCCAGATTTATGTGGTGGTTTCCCAAAGCCATCCGTGTGAATTCGTGATAGGGACCACCTGATCCCTTTGATGTTCTTACATGCATAAGGTCCTCAAGGGGCCCTATTTTGAGAAGCACCAAGGCAGCTATGGAGCAAGTTTTAGACCCTCTCAGTTACTAAAGGCCCAACATCTTCACAATCTGCTCTTCTGTATGTATTGCTAGGCCTCAGTTCCGGAAATTGCAAGAGCGTTGCTCCTATAGACTCCCGGACCAAACAACTCTGGTCCTGCACCCTAAACCATAAACTCCAAAGCCCTAAACCTGTGTCCCAAACCTTAATCGCTGTTTCCTGAAGGCCTTGCGCGGAAGCCCCGCAGCACGCAACCCGACTTCGAGCATCCCAGAGACACCGTCCACATCTTCTGGGATGCTGGGCCGGGATTTTGGGCTTCGGGCTTGGAATTTGAGTGAAGGGTTTACAGATTCGCAGTTGGAGTTTGGAGGGCCTAGGATCTGGGTTGTGTGTTTGGGGTTCAAGGCCTAACCTTGAAGCTGCAAACCTGAAAAACACCCTGACCCCCCCCGGTAACCCTTTAGCACTCAACCCCAAACCTTAAACCTTAAAGCCTAAAGTAGGAAACCAAAGGATGGGTGTCGCTGCTGTGGGTGCTGGGACTCTCTGCGCTTTGGCGATGTCGGCCAAGAGATCCCGTGCTGCGAGGCCGTGGAAATTTCAGAGCTGGAGTTTCCTGGGGTCTTAGAGTTTGGGGTTTCGGGGTGTAGAGTTTATTCCTTGTTTTTTGGTTGGGGCGGGGTTGTGGGGTTTGTGATTTTAGGGTTCAGGTTTACTACGTGGTGCTCAGTAGGGAATGAGGGAAGGGATCCGTAAAGTAGCCCGTGTACATTTCCGAAGACTTCAGCAGTCTCTACCAGGCACTAGATTTATGTTGGTAGCGTCAGGTTGGGGGTTGCAGGGATTGTGAAGGTTTACATTCCCTGGGGTTAGGGTTGGGTTGGCGTGTATGTGGGTCTACGGCTCGGGTCCGGGGATTGCGGGCTTGTGCGCCTTCCGGAATGGCTTGAGGTTTACAGATCCGGGAAGTAGCACTTTCTGGTATAAAGGTCGGATGGATTAGGGTTTCGCACTGAAGCATCGAGGTTCAGGGGCTAGGGCAGACAGACCAGTTGTCAGTCAAGGTGTTACTGGCCTCGGGATTTCGGGTGAGCTTTGGGCTGCATGCAGGAGGGTGTTCAGTCTCTGTCTTGAAGCTTAATTCTGCTCTTTGGAATTCAGATTCGGGTGCAGGGTTCACCATAGACTGTACTCGCAAACAAAACAATGTGGATGGAGGCTGCAAGCATGCAGAAAGTTTGAAGCAGGCAATGCTAAGTGCGGCAGCGTGACGGTTCACAGGCCATATGCGCTCTGTCTTGCAGCCTGGACGGTGCGCCGTAGATTTTGGCTTATCGTGCGAACCCCCCAAGTTGATCTCCGGTATTGAATGCTCGTGTACCCCTAGAAACTTAAAATAGGCAGAACGCACACGGCATATCTGGAGAATGCCCTGGATGTCCACACCTTCAAACCTGAACCCTGAATACTCATACCCCAAACCCTGAGCGCTATAGCATTTTAAGCCATCAAGCCCGAACCACCTTGCTTCTAGGCCACTCCGTGCGCGTGGCGGTGATGTGGTGGAGACGCTGCCGACCACGGAGATCAACTACTACAAGCTAGACAGCCGGGATCTTAAGGGCTTAGTTTCCTTTCTTATAGTTTAGAATTTTTTGAGGTGCTGGATTGAGGCTCAGCTGGTTTGATAAGTAGTGCTACAAGCTGAACAGCCGGGATCTTTTTAGGACTGTTCAGGGCTCGGCTTCCGCCAGTTCTGGGCTCAGAGGAAGTATCAACATCTGAGCTGCGCTGATCACTCGAGGACATTCAAGCATGATTTTGCTTATGCATTTTCTGCTGATGCTGTTGTGATCCTTTTTTTCACGGCTTGCAGGGTTAAGGATGGACATTGAGGGCTTTGGGAAGAGAAGTTTGTAAGGTCGGGGCCCCAATCATACTTATATGGAGTTGATTGCAGCTTGTTCATCCATGTTTTGTATACTTGAGTTGGCTTGCGGACTTGTGCGAGTACAACGTTCATGGTGGAGTTTAGAGCCCGGGACAAGATGTCTAAGGCACCGTGGAGGCTCCCAAGGCGTTTCAGGATGCCTGAATTCCTAACAGAATCTAGGTTGTTGCCCGAAGCCTGTGCTTGCAGCAACTTCTTGAATTAACCCTTACCCTCGGAATACCACACCCTTTCTTTGAGACTTGTGTCTCGCTAATGACTTGGCTACATAGCGTTCCAGTAACGCAGTGCTTGCAAGCCTTTACAATCGTTTGAGCAGAGAGCTTCCGGCCCGCAGAGGGTCATTGTACAAATTTATTCTGCAAAGTTCTCGTGGTTTTCATTTTGAACCTTGATATTGTCATGATGAGATTAGTGTTCGTGCCCGTCCAACAAGCATTATCGTGTGGAGTGAGTATAATGGTAGCGGGTCTCCAATTTCCCACTAGGCAGGAGCTATATGGACCTGATGAGCTGAGGCATCAACACCACCCAGATTCTGGCATCTATGCGCGGGGCCCTGAAGGCCAATGAGGGCAGCTTTACGCCCTAAAACCGCAAACGCTAAATCCCAATCTCTAAACCATAGGAACTCTAAACCTAGACCCTGCGCCCTCATACCCAAAACCTATACCCTAAGCTTGAAGGCGATGAGGGCAATTTTCGATTCCGAGAAGCCCGCTGAGGTGAAACCTCATGCAGGGAGGGGGATCTCGTAGGGCTGGATGCACCGGGGTATGGTTAGAAGGGTATGTAGGGATGCTCGGGGTTGAGGAGTCACACCATTTGGATTTGGGGCAAGGTTTCCATTGTTTTGCTCAGTGTAAAGAGGGTTTCGTGTTTTTTGGTGCATTCGCACATTTTGGCAGGAAAAGGTAGGCCGTTCTGACTCTTTTCAAATCGAGTTGTGGTTCCGAAGCTGTTGGTGGCGGGCTGCAGGGGCGGGCAGGAAATTTTGGGGTCAAGGGCTTCCGAAGTTCGGGTTTGGCGCAGTGAGATCGAAGTTTGTGTTTCGAGCTCGGCGTTTTTTAGCTGCAAGCACCGCGCCCACAAGTGTAGACAGTACAGCTTTTCGTCAGCAACAGACATGGTCTCACCAGCCACTAGAGTGCGCATATCCTTAGTGTGACCCGTATTCAATCTACTCCAGAATGACTACAACAAAGAAGTCGGCGGCCTAGCACGCGTGAATTTACCCTTCATCTAAACTGTCCTTATCCTAGCGGCGGGCATGGGGAAGGGGTCAGTGAGCACTGGGTGAGCTTCTCCATTTCTTGGTACCCGTGCAGGTGCAGAAGCACAATTTGACATCCAACCGCCCAAAGGCTTTCTTAGCTGTGGAATGTCACAAGCCATGTCGCCAGGAGCAGATGAAGGACGCCCTGTGCGATCAGGATGTCCGCTTCGCGCTGGTCTCGCTCTCCAGGTTTCTTGTGGCACCTAGACACCTGCACAGATCCACTGATGTAGCACACTTTTACTGAACACACCGCGCTATCGACGGGTAGTGTACTGGGGCCTTCAAGATGGCTTCATAGAGTAACGTTACCGTCCGAAAAAGTTGAGCTCGCTTAACTGGGTTCACATCAGAGCCTTCTCAGTGAGCTTGTCAAGCGTTGGTGGATGTATATGGTTCCAGGAGTACCAATCCCGATACCCTAAATTGTGCCCCTGAACCCTTCAGTCATGACCAGATCTCAACTGCCCAAGTCAATCTTGAACTTGGATTTTCCGTCAGGCTTCCGGTCTTCTCTCACGAATTCGGTCTTGCCTTCAAGGAGACCAGGGTCTAGGGTTCTTCCTTGTGTTCTGTATGGGCTAGTGCAGGGGTTTGCTTCAGTTTGGGATTTCGCAAGGTTGTGTTTTTTTTGCATGTGGGTGAAGGAAAGCAACCTGAACAGCGAGGGAAGCCGTTATGAATGGTATCTTGTGTGGGGGAGTTTTGGAGGTTTTGGGTGGGCAGTCGTGATTTGCATGGCCTGGGCGGGGGACGGCCCAGCATCATCAGCTTCTATGTCTCTTTTTCTCCTCGCCTCTTCTTTTTCTTGGACACGGACCGGTGGTTTTCTGGCAGCTGGGCTTGGGCGACCCAGCATCATCAGCATCATCGCGCGGTTTTTGCGCGTTTTTGTTGAAGCTTCCCCCATCTTGTGGTGCTTTTATGGTGTCTCCAGCAGCTCACCCAAAACGTATCATAGGCAGCATTTTGGGCGCCTGCCACCTGTTCACAGGCCGTTTTTGTGCGCGTTTCCCTCACGTCGTGCTGTGTTTATGGGGCCTCGGGCATTCGGAATGTAGCACAACCACAGTAACCAGAGTGGACCACACGGAAAGCGCGCCCCAGCAGGAGCATACTTTTTTTCCCTGCCCTCCCCCAAGCCTCCCCCCCCCACACAAGATACCATGATAATGGCTTCGCTTGCTGTTCGTTTGCAGGGGGCATAGTACCCAAACAATTACAACGAATATTCCTGTGCAATCCTTACATGATTCTTGCTTTAAACTGCCCAAGTCCACTTTTACTCATTCAGGATTCAGGTGTATTGTATTTGCGGTGGCAGCATGAATTACCTGGTAAAATCCAGCACAGCGTAGGGGGAAGCCTCAAAAACGCGCAAAAATCGGCCTGTGATCGGGTGGGGGGGGCGCCCAAAATGCTGCCACTTCTCTGCAGCATAGAGGAGACGGAGTTTGCCTGGATTCAATGCAATGCGTTTGTGCGCGGTTCCGCTTGCAATACAGGCTCTTTTATGAGTTTTGCAAATTCTTAAATTTACGGCAAACTACTAAAACAGATGCTTCATGGATCCGTCAGAACACACTTGGTCGCACGCGTTGCTTAGTGTGAGCTGGAGGCGTTTTGATCGCCCTTGTGATTTGCTGAAATTTGTGCTGGCCAGTTGTGCTTGGCTCTGGGCTTTATGTCTGCAGACGTTCGAGGGTCATGCGAAAGGCTGCAAGTCCTTGTAGGACTCATCCAAAAGCTTTAAGTCAACGAACGCTCTTAGGAGCCCTCGAATCCGCATCATGGGCTGTTAAACGCATGTGCACAGCACTGTTAAGAGGCTTTGGTGCGAAGCCTAAATAAGTTGCAAAATTCTCCATGTAACTAATATTCTTGTTTATCATCTACTGCACCCTAGGACCCTACTCTGATCAACCAGCCCTGGCAGTATCCTGCAGACTACTTGCTTTGTGCGCGCAATTTGGCACGCCCCGAAGCCTACTCCGCAAGCCAAGATTTTAAGATGCAGCGCCCAGGTCCTGCCATCCTTGCACCTAGGAGATCCTAGCAGGGTTTTGGAGCCCATATTGGAGAACAGTGGAGAACAGGATCTCCAACATCATTGATGACGCCCCGCTTGGTACAAAGTCAAACAGTGCAGGCTCCCCCAAACCCTCTTCAGGACGATCTTGACCTGCTGCACACCTTAAAGCAGCTGAAGTACTTCTGGAATCTGCCGCAGAGCCTCTCGCCCTGCTAGTTGTTAGGGCTTGATTTGGGATTTGGAGCTCCTAGAGTAAACCTCAGGTGTTGGACTTGGGAAATTTGTCTTAACCAGACACCAAGTCCTTCGCTTAGAGCCGTGGACTCCTGACTTTTCTTTGAGAGCAGTGTCATTGACTGCGCTCCAGCAAAGAGACACCCGGGGCATACGTAACGCAAAGCACGTGTGAGAAGAACGAAGAACCAAATCGCGAAAAAGTACTCCCAAACTGCATTCCTGCACTGCAAGGCGCGCGTTTTTTCGTCGTATCAAGTTCTTGTGAGATAGTGCTTAAAACATGCTGTTTGCCTTGAGATGGCACCCAGAATCGTAGTTGTGCACAATACTCCAAAGTAGGCCACGGGTCCATCAGGGGCCTGAAGGTGTAAACCTGAAGCCCTCAGCCCTGCGTAGTTCAGCCTAAGCCCTAAATACTCACCTATACACCCACATCGTCCCTATCAGGAAGGTTGCAACCTAGTGGTTCTCAGTAGGGGATAAGGGAATATATTATATAGAGATTAATTTCCTTATTCCCTACTAAGAACCAGCAAGTAAACCCTACGCGCCATAGACAGGCCAGCTGGCCATCCTCATGGAGAACCTGGCTCGGCGCTTGGATGCTGCGTCAGCCGCGGACTTCAGCATCTTTACCGCTGCTCTGGCTCTGAATCGAATTCTTTTTGGGGGGTCATCAGTTAACTAGAAATACTGAATACTAGTTAACCATGTTCATGATCATGAACTAGTAATTTGTTCAGGATTAATATTAGCAATACTCTTGCTGTTGTTATAGGTTTGATCCCGGATTGCTAGCATCATTCGTCTTGTGACCATTGTTATTGTTATTGCGCTGCTTTTGCTTTTAGTATTCATATGGTTATCATTATGGTTAGCATTATTGCTATTGTTATTGTTGATATGCAGGAGCTACCCTGCAGTAACCTCCCCCCACGAAGTTTCCCTCAAAAGGGTCACTTTTTTGGGGTACTCATAAGGATTCTCGCGCACTGGGGTACATCATGTGTGTTCCCATTGTCTTGAAACTCCCATATTTTCAAGGGACTCTGATCATCCCGTGGAAATTTTCGAAAGGCCCTTGAAGTCCTGAATGTCAGGATCCACGTTCCCCAAACAAAGATGGAAGCAAGCTGATATAGCCCCTTTCTAAAGGACCCTAGTCTTCGGAAGGTCCTTTTCGGGCTTGCATGTTCGTTCAGGGGAGGAATGTTTTGAAGACAGCCTGCAGCACGACGCTTTTGAGGGTCAAGGCTTTTGGATTTGACAATTTCTGGGGTTTGGGACTTTCAGGCTTTGGATATTTCTTGAGGATGTTCGGGGGTTTCGGAGGATTCGGGTTGATGTTTGCACCTCCTTGGCGTGATGCTAGCTTTGGAAAGGTAAAGGGGATGCTAATATTCAGCCAACAGCATGCAGGCTCATCCTGATCAAGATAAACCTGTACGATTCCAATCTTTTCCCTGCCTGTACTTTTGAAACAAGCGTTGTTAATCCCAAAGTCCTACACATGTTGCGTCACGGGTGGAATTTGCTCAAGCCCGCAGATCGGCACAATTATGTGCATATATGCATCTGGTGGAAGACAGTTCGGCAAACCGCATTGCACTCCACGAAGAATCTTCCAGCAGCGAGTCTTCCTTCAGTCATTCCCTTGAGGCCATAGCCCAAGGCCTCGACCTTCAACCGGAACTCTTAACCAAGCCGAAATCCTGAACCCTCCGCCCCATTTCCAAGACTAGCTGTTAGCTGTTTTCGGAGCTAGACTTGCAGTGGCGATCCTGCAGCTCAAGATTCAGGGTTCCCCCCAAAGCCATATTTCCAGCCATAGACCCCAGTGGCTACGCTTGGAGGCAGGGTTTACTTGAGGGTTGGGGGTAGTTCCAAGTGAGATTAGATTAGACTGAGCCTGAGATCTTAGGCCCCGCGCCACACAAATCCTCCAGGCTCAGCCAAGAAGTTCAATCCTCTGGCCAACTTAGGAGAAGCTCTGCCAATCTTCTGCACATCTCCTCGCTATTAAGGAGGCAGGCTATGAGGGGGCTGCTGAGGGCTTGAGGGTGGCTTGTGGGGACTACCTCGGTTTTTACAGGTTTGATATAGAATTTTGGAAAGAACATGGTGCGTGTTGAGAGAATGAGGAGGTGCGGAGGTTGTGTGGGGTTCGCAAAGTGTAGGTGTCGGTAGCATGTAAAGTGTTGCCAGCAGGCTAACAGATTTTATAATGCCAAGTCGGGAGAGATCATCCAACAGCAGTGCAGCAGAGGTGAGCAAGGAACTGCCAGAGGACGTCCATGCAGAGTGCCTGGGCTGATTGTTGTTGAGTCCCTTTGATTTTGCGGAGCTGTTTCGTTCTCCATCGACGGACCCTTGATACAAAGGCAGCAATGCGTAATTCAGGTACATGAAGAATGCTGCCTACTTGGAGGATGCCGACGCGCATGCGGTCTATCCTACTTCCATCTACCGGCAGTGCGACGCCTTGACCTTGGCAACTCAGGACGCATCCACCATTGAGGCGGTGATGAGCACGACCATCACCACGACAATCAAGATCGCCCGCAAGGTCCTTGATCCCTCCAACCACCTGCTCTTCGACGTCTACAAGCCGTTGGGCCGCTGTGTGGCTGTTGTGGACGATAAGGTTGACGAGCACTATGGCGCTGAGATCGACAACTACTTTGCCACCCACGGCATCGAGTTCACCAAGCTCGTCTTCAGTGGCAACGAGGTGGACAAGGGCATCGAGGACGTTGAAAGGATTTTGGTGGCCATGTAGCTTGGTCATCATGTCTCAGTACTTTTGCAGCTGTGTGGACGCCTCAACTCAACCAGGAACACAAGCAATGCTGTTCACACCAAATGTCAACACTGGCCCAGGAAGAAGTATTCCGTAGGCCGCCACGAGCCTCTGCTGGTGATCGGCGGAGGTGTGATCGCAGACATTGCGGGCTTTGCCACCTCTCTGTCCTTCGATTGTTGTTGAAGTAGTCATTTGCATGGTCTCATGCACTTCTGTTTTGCTTCGGGGCAGGAGCGCTTTGTAATTGTCGGGTGGAAGAGATTCAGAGGTGCCAGGATGAACAGTTCAGACCTAGACCAAAGAGCACAACATGACCCCTCGTGGTGTGTAGAGTCTCCATTCTCTACTGCATGACATCAAACATGCTCGAACACCCTCCTGCTTTGGGCAGTATCTAACGTATCGCGCAGAGCTGAGGTACTCCCGGAACACACCGTACGTGATGCTTTGCACCTCCATTGTCTCGGGCATTGATGCCGGCCCGTCTCCACGCGTTTGCTGCAATGGCTACGACTACAAGAACCTCTACGGCCACCTAGCAATGTGATGATCGGGTTTACCGCAGTGCATACTTGCTCCAACCCAAGGTCCTAAGGTCCTGACTTAGATGGGCCCAAAGGTTCCTTACAAGTTTTTCCCAGCTGCCGCAAGATGCCTTTCTCACGCGGACTTCAAGGCCCTTCGAGAGTCAAATGACCGTTTTGTTTTGGAAAGCCGCGCAGCTGTAGCCTACTGGGTGGTCTTAGCCAGGGATTTCCTCGCATGTCATACCTCGCTAGTTGTAAGCAGCCGGCCACTTTGTTCCTGCCACACCTGTGAAGCCCTGTGTATGCAAATAACAGTAGATGCAGTACAGACGCTGAACACCAGGTTCCTACCATCCGCCAGTGCTCACCATCACCGACCGTGGTTTCTGGAAGACCCTTCATCCTGGCTGGCTCCGCCACGGAGTGGCAGAGATCATCAAGATGGCTGTTATGAAGGACCTCCCAGCGTCTGGTTTCGGTTTTAGGGTTGCGGCGCTCAGAGTTTGAGTTTAAGGGGTGAGTTTAGGTGTGCGGCTGGGTTGCGGGCTTTGGGTCAAGATGGCTGACCCCTCATCGATGAGGGATTTACCACAAATTGTACAATCTCGGGCTTTGGGCTTACGGGTTTGGGTGTTGGAGATGCGTCTGCATGACACGTTCGGACAAAGTCTGGGGTGTTCTGAAATACAGGGCCCATGCCCACAGGAGTACTCGGAATAGTGGAAACAAGAAGGATCTTCGTCGATACTGGTGGTGGTGGTGGTGGTGGTGGTGGTGGTGGTGGTGGTGGTGGTGGTGGTGGCGGCGGCGGTGGTGCTGGTGGTGGTGGTGCTGGTGGTGGTGGTGGTCGTAGTGGTGGTCGTCGTGGCGGTGGCGGCGGTGGCGGTGGTGGTGCTGCTGCAGGTGCTGCAGGTGCTGCAGGTGCTGCAGCTGCTGCAGGTGCTGCTGCTGCTGCTTCTGCTGCTGGCGGCGGCGGCGGCGGCCAGAACCACAAGAAGAAGAAGAAGAAGAATCCCTGCACGAACTGTGAGAACGGAAGGCATATAACTATATATAAATATATGGACAAAAGAGAAAAAAGAGTTGTAGCTGCAACCGTAGACTAGTACTGGTAATTAGTGTTCATCGTCTTAGCAGCAGGGCAACTCGTAGCCTCAGCACGAAAATGGTTGTGACCCAACTATGGAGTCAGAAAACCCACCACGTCTCTGATCTTCCCCTGGAAAAGTACAGCATAAACCAACCCCAAACCTAAATCCTGATCCTATAGTGACTTAGGATGTAAGCCTAAGTTCCGCTCTAAGATAACTGACTTTGAAGGACCTGACCCTCTTTGAGCTTTTGGAGAAACACGGTGTGCGGGCTGTGCAAACCAAGTTCGGCACGGAGGGTGATAGCGTGGATGACGCCGAGTTTCAGGATGTTTGCGACCTGATTGTCGGCAAGGCCATGGAGGGCTACGTCCGCTCCGAGTACGGCAACCTTTGGGAGACCCACCAGTGCCGACCACATGCATATGGGCACACTTGGTGCCCTGGCTATGAGCTACCAGCCGGCATGTTGCATGGGCAGGCGGTGGGCACCTGCATGGGCTTTGGGGCCTACCTCTCTTTCATCGAGGGCTGGGTATCAGAGGAGGAGATGCACCGTGTCCTGAAGGTAATCTCGGATTGCGAGCTCTCCCTGTACCACCCTATCATGGATGATGACAAGATGGTTTGGAAGACCCAGCTAGCGATCGTGGAAAAGCGCGGTGGCAACCTTTGTGCTCCGATTCCGAAGCCTCTTGGCTTCTCCGGTTATTTGAATGACCTGTCGGAGGAACAGCTTTACCAGAGGATGCACGAGTACAAGGACCTTGTGTCCAAGTACCCTCGTGGCGGTCGGGGTGTGGAAGAGCATTGCGTGGACGTGGGCTTGGAGGACCCGCAAGCAAAGAAGCTGCAAAAGAAGGCGGAGGCGGAGGCTGGTCAGGCCGCCGTCGTTGCTGGGAAGCTCGAGCTTCTGGAGCAGCTGAGACATGAGGGGCTGATCAATGCAGAACAGTTCGAGCTCAAGCACCAACAGCTTGCATAGCTAGCCCCCACAGGGCTGTGCATGTCTAAGTATGGCTTCTGCATTTTTCTCCTGCGTGGCTGATTGGCCGCGTGCTGGGCATCTTGAATGTCGCGCCTCTGCGGCCAAAGTGACCATGCCCCGCAAGAATACCTTGACTTTGTTTTCACAATACGGCAGCACATAGCTTTGCTTCTAGTTGCTGGTTCTTCAGCGAGAGAACGTAATAACAAGCAATTCGACCAGCTCGTGCATTGCAACCTCTACATGAGTAGTACTTCAACAAGGAATCCGGGATCTTCTAGAGAGTATGGCTTGAATACCAAGATGAAAAGCAACTTTTCGTTTCAGTTGTTGACCACAACGCGTATGCTTAGATGCCCTCCCTGCTCATATGCGAGAACTTACAGGATATGTGTCTTGATTAAATCGCAGTCCAGGGCTTTACTTCCAAGTCAGGCCCATGCATTTGCCAGTCACGCTTAAGAACCGGCATCTTTTCACTTCAGCGGTGTCGATTTTCATGCGTCGTGGTGCTCCTGCACCAAATCAGCGTGGAGATGCCTCTTGGCTCTAGCTGCCCACGCATTTCCTACTGGTTCTTGAGGGGGTGTGGGGAGTCATCTGCCGAAATTTTCATCCAGACTATGACGATGTTCGCGGCTGCAATCAGGAGGTATGATGTTCTTATCCATCGTTCAAGTCTGGGCAGCTGTCCCATCAACGGGTTCACCACTCCGCCCAGCTGCTGCTTAAGAACTAGTGGGGGACCGCTCCAACGGTATCTGGGTTGTTAAGCCCCAGCTCATCACAGCAGTTCTCAGTTGCGCCAGGAGTAAGAAGAAAAGGTGGTACAAAAGCAGGACATGCACACTCAGCGAGAGGAAGAATTTTGCTGTTTGGCTTATCATTGCCACCACCACCGCCGCCGTCGCCACCAGCACCAGCAGCTGCATCATCATCATCATCATCATCATCATCATCATGGCCCGTGTGACTAGTGCACACCACCGCCGCCGCCACCGCCAGCACCGCTACTCCTGCCATTAATCACGAGATTTTGCCAGGACTGCTACGCCGAATGCTTAAAATACTGCGACCAGTACTATTATGACTTCTCCGATTACAACAACTACTGCTACCCCTGCTGCTAGTACTGCTATGATTACTGCTACTAGTAGTAGTGGATAGGACCCACTGGCTACTCTTTCTCTTACCGCAACATCGACTACTACTTAATGCTTTTTCTGCTCCTCCTGGTATGTCTTGAGCACCGGGAATCGCTTCTCCTTCGTCTTCATGTCATGCACAGGATGTTTCTTCTTGTAGCCGCGCGTTTATACATCTGTATTCCCTCGCAAGATCCTTATCATCCGTGATGTTACTGTCAGCTATAGCTGGCTTTACCCTGGCAATCATCACTGTGGGCTCAGCGGAGTCGGTGATGGGCGTAGCAGTAGACGTCTAGGGTGTAAAGACCTTGCGTGCATAGGCCCTTCTAAGCTGGTGCGTTTCAGAAGTTGTAGATCCCAAACAGGGGGTACGTATGACTGGGATCCTAGTGTTTCTGGTGTGCTTTGGATCTCTAAGACCTGGCCATACACATGACAGGATCCTCATTTGCAGAGGCGTCAGGCACGCAGTCTACCATTGTAGTTAACCTTCTTGCTTCGGTCATGATGTTGTTATGTTGCAGAGTAGTGTTATTATTGTCATCAGCCGCTAGAAGAAGATGATTCATGGTTTCCGCCCAAAATCATGCAACGAGACAAGAACCCAGCCATGAGGAGCAATTTTGATCATCCTTGACAGGTACAGCCCCGAAACCTCAACTCTGAGCTCAATCTGTCAAGATGGGCGATAGCACTCGACCGTGATTCTTTGGAAAGAGCAACTTGCTATTGGATAGTCTTACCGGTGCTCGAGAGGGAGTGGGGGTGATAATGCAGCTACAAGAGGGGGCTTTGTAGGAAGCATTGCATGGGTCCTCTCTGACACGCTCCCTGAAGCTGCAGTAAGTAGTAGACTTATGGCAGATTCCGGCAGATACCCTGCACCCGCGGCATGCCCAAAGTACCGTGCACCTCAAAATGCCTAAACCTCACATCGCCTGACCCCCTCATACTCCCCCCGGTAAAAGTGTTGATTCCAAAATCTCTCAGCCCTACAATTCCAAACCCTAAACCCTAACCTGAGCACTATACCCCCAAACCTTAAATCCTCAGCTCTAAACCTGGACTCTACACTTATCTGACTGCCTAGGGTTGCGTGGGCATCGATGAGCCTGTGGAGGGCATTATCCAAGTGCCCTTGCTTCCCTGGCAGGCGAGTTGATGTGAATTTTTCCCAACATGGTAGCTTCTTGATTGTGAGACCACACTAGATATGCGGGGTTCTATAGGAGGACTTGATGCTTTCATGGCGGGAAAGCTCAACGTGCGTTTGCTTGCTTGTTTGTTTTAGGCTGGTTCCCTCCCAAGCATCTGAGATCAACTTGACATTGCCAGATGTAGGACTGTCACTGAGGATTCGTCAACACAACGGATAGTCCCATAAAGCCAGATGGTCATAACCAGAGTCCAGCTTGTGTCCACAGAATGGCAGTCGACATGGTTTGCGCCTGTGGTTGGATGCGCGGCATTATGCAAACCAAGCAAGACCAAATCAAGAATCTTTCCTTGGGGCACTTCATAGGATTTCTTCACCCACGCTTCCTACTCTACCCCCTAACAGCATTAATAATTAACTCTACATAACTCTAATTAGGGGTTTGTGTAGACTTCTTTCTTGAAGCGTGCTGTGTTGCACCATTGGACTTTCGGAGCAGGTGCTTGCTCTCAAAGGTTCTCGAAAGCTTGAGAAGCCGCAATACTCTTTGAGAGCCCTCCATTGGCTTTCACATCCCTTGCTTATCCTTCAACGGTTGTGTGGAACCCACCAACTAGGTCCTACGATGCAACCTGAATCAACCTGAGACAACTGCAGACAGCCCTAAATTTCCTAAAGCCAACCCACAGACCCAAAACACCAGCCGCTAAGCCATTAACCTCCGACCGCTTCGAGACCCTGAAGCCCCAGAATTCTACAGCCAACCTCCCACAGAGGATGCACAGGGACGCGATGTCGGCTCTTTGGCATGTGCTCAGGACCGGCCACAGAGAATGATTTTCAATGCTGGAGAAGCAGACGAAAAAGAGCATGGACTGTGAAATGGAAACGGGGTTTATACAGGTGTTCCCCCCTAAAAACTTGATTCTAATCAACTGGGCTCGTACACTATCATCCCGTGGTAACACCGAAATAATCCCAGTTTCCATTTCCATTCGATTCTCTATCATTCATTTTTGTTGCCAGACGCTCTAATTCAGCTTCCATGTCATCTTCCGTTTGATTCTCCATTGTCCCAATTACTTAGGCCCCTGCAGCAGGGCTGCAACCTTGAGGTTCAGGGTGGAGGAGTAAGTAATGGAGGAAGTGACAAGAAAATGCGCGCTGGACCTCGGGGTAGGGATGCCGAATTCCTGAATCCGACGACTTAAAAGCCTTAAATCCTCATCTCCACGCTCTGTGTTTTCGTCATTTGAAGCCTCAAGCCCGGGATCCTGAAGACTGACAGTTTTGCGCAAGGGTTGTTTGGTCTCAGGGCCTGGACGCAGGGCTGAATGCAAGGCTTTGGCCAATTGAAATTCTTGGGCCACAGCTCGAGTTTTCATTTTCCTCGCGCGTTATTGCAGAGAGCTTTCTTCAGATTGAAGCGCTGGATTGTGGTACAGGTCACTGGACGTATCAATGCGTTTGTTGGCTATTGTGCAGAGGCTCTTGTGGCCGATGGTTCCCGCCCGCCCCTTGTGATGGGGAGCTCTTGCCAAGCGCAATGGCTTTTTGTGGGTCCAGATGCCTTTGTTGATTCTAGTTTGGTGTAGACATCCAATCCTTGCTGCTTCCCTGTCTAGACCTTCTACTAACTAGTTCTGCATGGTGAGGCTGCCTAGAATGAGGTAGGTGGTTTTAGGATCCAGCATGTTGCTGATGATAATGTGCGAGCCTCTCAGAATTGGGTTTTGGAGGGTTCGAACCTTAAGCCCAACTCAAGATCATGTATGAGTTCCGTACACAGCAGAAGGCAGACCCTTCGTTGGAACATACACTCAAGCAGCCTTTGGAACTTAAATAGCTACAAGGACAGCCATATTATAGGCTACATCTTTAGGCCACCTAATAATGGGCACGAGCTTTTTGCAAAGCACGTTTTTCAGGGGTAGCCAGTAGCGGCTAGCGTGTTGAGCTTGAGGAGGGCCTTCCTGCCACGAGCAGCTACCGCGTCCTGGGCAGGCCGAGTCCCTTTGCGCCTAAACCCAAATCTCTGTTCAATAGCACGCTTGATCCCACAGCCTTGCTAAATAAGTTGGGTGTGAGCACGTAGTCGCACGAATCAGAGCAGTTCGGGATGCGGGCAGGCTGTGTGACGACTGGAATTGTGATGTTTTCTATTAGTACAGGCGAATTCTCAGCAAGAGGTCAGGGCTTTGCTTCTATAATTCAACGTTTACTTTTGCTGGCTAGTTCGGGGAATGGGTTTTTCTCTTTCGAATCGGTGGGTCAAACCCATAATTAGCCCGGACGTGTTTTCAAGAAACTCTTTTGAAGTTTCAAGACTTCGTGTAGATGCGTCCTGTGCAGTGGAGTGGAGCTTCAATTGTACTTCTCTCCAGCGTAAACCAGCCTTAACCTGAAACTGTATTGAAGGCTCGTGGGTACCAAAAAGTGGGCATATTGGTTGGATAGCAATATAGACTTGCCAGCAGATATACAAGCCCTAAACCCATAACCCCAAAAACCTACTTCTGAGCCTTCAAGTACATCCCATACATCCGCGGGCCTTCATGATGACTTCAGGTGGTATGTACCCTGTGCCGGCGCCTAGCGCCCAGTCGGAATCTCCATGCTCATTACTGAAGACGCCTAACCAAGGGGTATGGGGTATTCAGTAGCTAACAGGAAGGTTTCAACGGTTTCGAGGGATAAGGTAATGGCGAGCCTTACAGAAAGTATGAAGTACCCGAAGGATCATGATGTCACTCTCTTTTTACAGACTTCCGCGTTACACACCTAACCTGGTCGTTGTTCTTGAGATGCTGCGCGGGTCCGCAGAGTTCGGGCCTTCAGGTCACTACAAGGAGAATCCCATTGTTCAAACAATCTCAGCCCTACCTGAGAAACACTAGGGAATCGTTCTACGTATTGCGGAGTATGGGTACCGGAACTGTCGTTCCTCGCATGCTGGCTACATGTAGCGCGCTAGCAACGGTTAGTATGACGGTTTCCGTTACTCTTATTCTTGCTATGTAGGGTCTTCATGTCAAGGCGATTATGCTTCAGACGTGGTTTCTTACAGGCCTTTGCAACACACGCTGGCTTCTGATCCAGGGGCTTGCTTCGGCATGCCTCAGCTTCTTCAGATATGTTTCAGGCCTTGCTGGTTGTTTTATGCTCCGTTGTGTAGGGGTCCGTCTTTTGGAGGAGGCAGATGCCCGTGGCATTGTGGCACACATGGGCCGCACTTCTTGATTAATCCTTGTCGCTGTGTCGTGGCTGTGTATGATTCGGAGACAGCGCGTTAAAATGTGGGCATCGTTTTTCCTAGTTGATGTTTGTTAAGGATGATGATGTATACGCGCGGCCCAAAAGATGAAACCCTAGGCTCCAAGGTTCAGAAAAGAGTTGGAACCCTATCCTCTCTGAGCAGAGGAGGCGACGGGTTTCTGGGGGCGATCCAGATGGCTGGGATCTAAGCGACCAAGCATGGGGCAAATCTGGGCTCTGATTGTGCTTTGGGTTTACCCGAAGTTATCATCCAAACGGTACATGAATCCAGTGTCCAGGCATTCAGGCATACAGTAGTATTTTGGTGAATTAGTTTTTGTTGAGGCCTCACGCCTTCTTCCACGACCATTAAGCAGCAGCTAGCCATCTGCCACTGGCCCCACAGTAAAATCTTACCTTCAGGAGGAACATGGCATGATTCAACCAGATGAACGGGTTTTTGAACATGCTGCGGCCCCTCTGCGACCAGTGGACCTATTCCTCCTTAGCTTTTGCAAGGAACCTTCTACTGTACAAAGTCAGCTTTGGCATTTCGGGCTAAGGGTGTAGGGGAACCGGTGGACTTGCCGGGTAGATTTGTCACTGGGTCCCCAAAACAGAAGACCGCTGTAGTTCTCTGCTTTGAGGTGTCATCTGCTTTAAGTTTCGAATGGACGAATGGATGAACGGGTGGGGACTGACGCAAGATAGATCCATTCCCCCGTTCCCCACGATGTATTTATGAGTGTTTTGTGTCCTGGAACGCTAAACTGTATATCACCTCGCGGCATCGGATCTCAGACTGCGTGCGCTACTGGTGTACTTGAAGGTTTATGGGTAGCTATACTTACATGCGTAGTTTTGAGAAGGGAACAGCACTCACGGAAGACATGGGGGTACATATGTGCTGCTAACTTACCTTTGGTTAGCTGGGAATGAAGGAACAAACTACTACAAGGGGTTATATACGTACTACTTTAAGGATCCATTCCGTCGTTCCTAGCTAACCAAAGGTAAGCTAATCGCTTATTGCTTCCCATAAGGCCTCCAGCCTGGGAGGATATGGAGAAGTTAGAAATGAGGTACCAAGTAGAATGTTTCTCCTTGCGTAGGGTCCCCTTAACCACACCGGAGCAGTATTCTTCTGGGGGAATTCTATTAGGGGATGCTAGGGTCCCAATAACTTCGTTCAGATTCCTGACAAAATTCACAACAATTGTCAACATGCTTCTCTCCTTCCCAAAGAGTTGCTGCGCGACAAGTTACACATGTGTCAAGAGGTCCTCGCCAACCTCCATGCCATTATTGCCCGCTTCTAAGTTATTCTAGACTAACTATTGGAGGAGCCAAAGTGCTCAGCACCTGACTTTCATGACCGACCGATGTCAGAGAATGCTAGGGTCCACCATATGTAGTATGGGTATGGTCTCTGAGAAGAAAGAGATAAAGCTTACCTGGTTCAACCGGCAAACATGCGGGAGGCACTGTGAATTCAAATTGAACTTGCAACCCAAAACTCTAAACCGTAAATGCTGGCTGATCCAGGTTCAGCATGCTTCTGGTCTCTACCCAGACGGACAGGACTGAGAGTCAGATGGGCAATCATCAGTGTAGGGGCTGCCAAGGGAACATCAAGGGTGAACATAGGGTTCCATTTTGGAGACTTGAGTGCAGCCACCCAATTTTTTCCTAGCAAGACCGCAAGCAAATCTAGTGGAAGCAGAGATGGCAAGTTTTCAAAAGCTGGCTCCCGCTACATATGTTTGAGAACACTATGTCATCAACCTATCCTTTCTTCAACGTTTCTCCGTGATCTGAATTACTCTCACCCTGCGAAGATCCGCTGTTGACTTGGCATTTCTAAAGAATAGGAGGAGTTCAAGGTTTGTATGGTATGTGCGGCTCGGCGCCATGGGATGCAGGCCTGATTCACGTACAAACCAACCATTGCAGGGTAGCTTGGAGACGCAATTGCCGATGTAGAGACATCTGAAGCAGTGCAAAGTTTCGCGCCAACCCCGCCCCCCTCTCAGCAACAACTCTCCTTCTAGGGTGCGTGAGCACCGAAGGTGCCAGTCGCGGAAGCGGTAAGTAGTAGCTTTATAACCTCGGTCATGGGAGCGCAGTCAGAGTGAAGTGGGCTAGAAGTGCCTGCGCGCGATTAACACTGATCTGTATCCTTTTTGGTATGTGCCTCAGGAATCCCAGAGTAGGCAGTCGTGCCTCCATAATATAGCCACCTTTGAGCAAGGAAATAGACCGAGCAAAATGCTGTTTACAGACCTTGCCGTCCCAAGGAAAGCGGATCCCCGTAAAGGGCAGATGTGTATGTCAGCGAGGTTAGCCAACACCCAAAAGGATGTGACAGAAGGGTTGTTGATGAGTTTTGGTTGTAGGGCCTTCTTCAGGATGCAGCTGAGATACGAAAAACTCATTGATTGACAGGCGGCTGGGAAGTTTTTCACTCATGGTGGGGCGCCATTCTTCCCAATTTCTCATGGCCTCGGTTACGTGATCAGCCCCTGCCACTTGAAGTTTCAAATGGTCATGCGGCAAGGTGCCTTCCAGGATTTGAAACAGTAATGACCTCAGGGAGAAGCGGAAGGGAAGGGGCTTCTCACTTGAAACGCGCTCGGAAGCAGGGGCTACTTGCAACAATGCCAAGCAGCCCAGCCCCTTCATGTCAAATACTTGCAATTCAGAACCTGGCTTTCACGTGTTGTTTGAAACCCAGCCAGAAAAAAGGCTTGGAAGCCTTAGCCAGGAACCTGATACTTTCCATTTGGATTAGATGAGGCAACTCTACCCATGCTTTGTTTCCGTGGTGCTATTGGGTCAGATGAGTTTTAGGGGTTCCTCAAGCTTGGACTGCTGTCTACTGTAATGCTGTCTACCTTCCATTTGGTTTGCGGGGCAGGATGTTCCAGATAGCCGCCCATATGGCCTTCATTGGACATCCCATCGTCGCGGAGCCAAAGTGCGAGTGGAGAAGGGCTTTGGATTAGAGAATTCGGTTTTGGGCTTGGGGTCTGTGTTTGCAGTTTGTTGATGTGCTGAACCCTGTCTAGAAGCCGAGCGTCTGAAGCACGCCGCTTTTAGGGTAAGGTCACAAGTCTAAAGGCGTTTTCCACGTTTGCCGCCACTCCCAGTCACCAAACCTTAAATTCCTGAACTCCGCACTATGCAAATGCCAGTCCTGCATCCCGAGTCCCTACACCCTAAGTCCCTGCACCCTAAAGCCGAAGTCGTCAATCCTGCCCGGGCAGGTACAGCGCTGTCAACTTCGAGGATGCGCTCGGCTCAGAAGGCATTTGCTCTCTACAAGGTTTGGGCGTCTGCCTTGCCTTGCCAATGTGGAGCCGCACTGCGTCATATCTAGCTTATTCTTCCTTGTTTGGTTCCAGTCCTGTTCTAGTTCTTTGGATGCCGCAATGAGGGCCGATGTATATCTCTCCGCCCCAGACAAGCGTTCAGTAGCATGGGGAACAGCAAAAGGGGACCATGATTCAGGCGCATACTGAGATTTGACATGATGCTTGCTGCCTTCCGGAAAGATGTCCACATGATCACCACGGCTGTTCAGATATTCCGGTCCTGTTTTGGGGGCCGGTAGGTGAAGTTCTTGCTTATAGCCCACGCATTGGAGTCTTACGCTGCAGCATGAGTTAGCGTACACACATCTACATCTATCTCATCTGGTGCGATCGATTTTGTCCACCGTTTGGTACTGATGCTCCTTCCTCAGACAGGGGTATTGTTGCGCATTCAGGGTTTGTGCTTTGCCTGACGTGCTTGATGTGCCTTGCAAAATGACACTGGTTTGAGATCTGCTTGCAGCTTTGGATCAGATTTGTGCATCTTTGTGTCAGAAGATAAGCAAGTTTCATGATGTTAGCTGACACGAAGTCTGCGCATGTCTCAAAGTGTGGTTTGGGATCGTTATCTGTCCAACTTACTTGAGCGATAAATGGTTGTCTTCGGCTTACTAACTATAAGCCCAAGCCCTGAGAAGAGTGGATCCGAAGCCATAAGCACCGATGTTTTTTTGAGGGGAGTTCATGCCAGTTTGTGTTTGCTCGCAAGTCGTAGGTGTTTGTTGGAACAGCAGCTGCAGCTCCAGAGCCTTTGGTTTAGGTTCTAGCGGTCTATCCCAAGGACAGCGCTCTGTTTCCGCGAGTATTCCTGCACTTGGTGCGGGCCCTGTGATACATTTTGGGACCCAAGGGCTGTTTCATTGTTTTGGGTCAAAGGACTTAGGGCTCAGGATTGGGGTTAGCCCAAGTTCATGGCTCTGGGACATGATTCTTTTGATAAATGTGGGTTTTGTTAGGCCCCTGGATTCGGCTTTGTTGCTTCCAGCCAGGATTCTTGCTTACATTTTCGGAGGGTTGCAGAACAAACTCTTGGTCTAGAACCCATGAATTTTGATTTTTGGGCTTTCCCGTAAAAAACGCTCAAGCTCCTCGAAAGCCATGAAGAAGTATCCTGAGACAGCAGCCATGCCTAACAGGTCCGGGCTTTGCTCACAGGTTTGTTGCTCCATGATTCAGCCCTCGCTGTAGGGACTATACGTTTGATGCAAAGACTAGCTTGGTACCGTTGAGAGCTCAGTTGAATTCTGGCCCACACGCACTGAAATCCTTAAATCCCTGGACCGACCCCATAACTCGAAAGGGGATAGTCTCCGCATTATGAGTCCCTTTCACCTCAGCAATGCTGGGAATATACCATGGGGAATCCTGGATTCGGACGTCAAAATGGGTATAGTATAGTCCGGGTATAGTCAGACCTGTGTTCGAAGGTCTGATTTATCCTAAGCGTCCGGTCGCAAGGTCCGCGTTGCTGTCTGCGCCGAGGCAGCATCTTGAGTGTTGGGTGGAAGATTTTTTGAACGGCTTGACAAGCCATACTACTTCCTTCGCACCCCTACGCACACATAGCCACCTTCTGCCGCTGTAGCAGCTTCGCGTGCGTCATCCTGTTTGGTTGGTTATCTTCGGGCGGCGGAAATCCTTGAAGACTGAGAGTTGAAATTCACATCTGTTGCAATTCATGTCTTGTAGCCCCAGTCCTTGCAGCCTCAGTTGTACTTGTCTCGCTCGGTCGCAATCGGCCCAGAGGCGGCCAACCCCACAATAGTCCAGCAAATGGACGGGTGTCCGGGTAATTATTCAAGACAGGCTTCTACATTATCCCCGCAAGCCTAGACACTAGTACAGATCCTCATGGGAGAAAATGGGCCGGCTTCTTGGCACAGACTCGCACTATATTTGAGCCACTAGCCTTCGAACATCCGTATGCGATTTCAGGAAGATGCGTGACATGAAATGAAGGGGCTATGAAGGTGTTGCACATTTGCAAGCCTTCAGCCCTTCTTGGACGCCCGCATTACAAGCATTCTTTAGCATTTGGGGGGTGGAAGGCCTAGCATTAGGGAGATCCATTTGTTGAAGCGTAGCCATGCCACTCAGCTATTAGGGGTGGCAGGGATCCTACGCAGCAGAATAACAATGGTCATTCCTTTGGGACCCCTACCTTTTTCAAGAGGAAGTCATTTTAGCGAAAAACCCAAACCCTAAAACTGACAACCCTCTAGTAAACCATAGGAGTATTCCTGGACAAAGAGGTGCCCCGCAGATTCCCAATGCTCGGATTTTCATTCGGCGATCCCTTGGAAACCGTAATTTTGACGAAGTCCCGGCTAGAGTAGTTTTTAGATAGAGACTGCAGTCCCCAACCTAGATCAAGACTACATTTTCCTTCTGGTTGTGGCATTTGCATCTTGGGCGGGCCAGCAAAACACCAGTCAAATGAGGGTAGAATCATACTTATGATCCTACTTATGACTGGCTGTGCAGAAGGCCCCAACAAGTAATCCCAGTCCTTTTGACCAAAACCTCACAAGCCACTGGAAACAATTGGTTGACGAAAGCCTGCATGACCTTGTGCACCCAAACCCTGGGCATAACTACATCATACTATGTGGACTTTGTCCACCAACCGGAGGATGGCCATGAAGCCTTTGCCGCCACCTGTGAGCTTGCGCCAGACCTGCAGGCAGGGGCCGCTACAGCCCGAACACAAGGACTGAGGGCTTGAGATTTTTGGGCTTCCCGAGGCAGAGGGCTCCTGACCCAAGCCGTTCCCTCCACTCGCAATGACATAAGGAAGGCCAATACCATACAGCCCAAGGGCACATACTTGAACCACCTTCAAGGAGTTTAGAGTTGGGCTGCAATAAACCTCTGCAGTCCGTATTCAGAGAGGGAAGCAAGTCTGCATGCCTTTTGGGTTGGGGCTAGGGTAGGCAAGCACTGCATGCGGGTTGGGGTGAAGATCCGTATTTGCTATGCCTGATCCGCAGAAGTCCGCTTGTGGCTCACTGCCTGCTGAGGCTACAGGCTTGGAGTCAATCTTCAGCATGGGATGTATTGACTTCCTATAAGCTACTGGAGTTTTAGACAAACTGCAAATTCCTCTCCCTAAGGAATTCATATTAGTCCAGCTGAAAAACATGTTTGTTATTCTTGGAGTTGTGAGCATCCCTGCGTCCTGCTATAGGAGATGGCAAATTGAGGGGTACCGAGTCGCGAGGATGAAGAATCGGATCATCTCCTTGGGAGGGTTCCTGTTGGAGAAGCACAAAGAAACAACAACTCTTTCAAGAGCTTCGGAGGAGTGAGCAAGGACTGGCTGATGGGGCGAAAAATGCCGGCTCAAGGGCGTATCCTAGCTGGAGCAATCTTGCAACAGCTCATGACTATGCCAGGCATCTTGACGTTGCATCCCAAAGTCTGAAATCTGCAGGTGGCACTCCTGCGTCTTCAGACCTTGTCGGAGAACGCGAAGGCAACAAGTCGTAGTTCAAGTGGGCTTTTGAAGGCCCACGAATAGCTAGGTATGTTGTTCTGGCTGGTTTATCCTGGGGTTCCATTTATAGTCGTCCTACGCATAACCCAGCTCAAGATGCATTGCGCGCGCAAACACGAACCTCCATTTTCATGTAGGACAAATGCCAGGACTTTCTGGCATTGTGGAAGCTTTGATGCAGATTACCAGGGCTGCATGGTATTTTATATTTGTAGGATTATTTGGGGGCTGCAATCAAAGCCCACAGACCCCCTGAGATTGCGAAATACCCGTGTTGGGGTTGGGAAGCAGGTCGCGTTCTTCGCCCCCTGTAATTTCGTCATACCAGTAGGGTTTCAGCATGGATGCATTGCCCAACTTGTTGATGACTCCCAGTTCCTGAGACAGGGGTTCATGTAGAAGCCTGAATAGTTCCGAATTTCCTCAACTTGTAACTCTCGATAAGTCAAGTAATGACACGTCAAGATACCTCAAGACACGATTGCCGTCGTACCGTTTTTTGACATTACAACTTATGGTGGGTGAAGAGCTTCTCCGCTCACTTACAAGAAGAACTGCAGCCCGATAGACCGTCCACATACCACTTCATTTCAGGCAATCTGGGCCTTCTCAGCCCTAAACGTGCTTGAGAGCATTTCATGGGATAAGCTTATAACGGGAAGTTTATGAGAGGGGTAGACGAGGGTTAGATTGGAGTTGTCTAAATGATGAGCCTTGAAACTGATGTACCTAAAGCCTCAGCACTCAAGCTGATCAATATCTTGAAGATTAGAAGCCCTCATGGCAAAGCTCTGAACATGATACCATTTTCTGCAATAATTCATCCGTCTGAAGGCAGCCTTAAATTGGCTGCCCCTGTTAGACCCCTTGGTGCTTCCTGAGCTTTCAACCGAAGAGGTGCCGAAAAGCTGGGGGCCTGGGCCGTATCCTGGATTGCTGTCTCTTTTGCAAGGCCGGACGCTCTTTCCTAAACGTATCTTCAAAACAGTGATAGTCTGGGATTCCGAAAAGATACTTGGCGTGGATTCTGAGGGGGTGATGGTCTTTGTGTTGAAGGATCATAGAGCAAAAGGGCTATCGTTGTTGCCTGACATCTCTGATAACTACTGGACGCGGCTTTCGGGTCCTCGGGACAATCGGAGGATGTCATGATACCCTTCACATCGTTTGACAAGCACCCCAGCTAGAGCGTGACAGTTGCATCCGGCATTGAAATACTTAGATAATGAGCACCAAGCCCTAGAGCTTGGTCTGTAAGCCCTAAGCCCTCCAACGGATCAATGCGCACTTGGGCGCCAGGACTGCAACATGGCGAGCTGATTTTCTTGTGGATGCACATTTTGGGGTTATGGGGTCCGTAGAGTAGCCTGGGGTTGGATCCTGTATGGCCCTCGGGACCTGGTGGCAGCGGCAAACACCCCGCTCTCCCAGCAACGAAGCAATGTATACTGCATACGCACAGCTGAATGGTTCACGCATCGAACCACTCCCCTGACATGCTATGCAAAAATCAAAGCCCGGTCCTGCAGTTCTCCTGTTTATAGAATTCCATTGTCATCCCTATGAAGTCGCGGCAGGATTCTTCCTACGTGGCTGTTACATCAAAGCCTACAACCCTTCAAGCCTCATATATAAACTCAACCCGTCAACCCTCCAGTCCTGGAACCGCTACACCTTCATCGCACAAACCATTCAGCTTCTGCGACAGGCACGTCTCCCCCGACAGCCGGGGGCACGGGCTGTCAGAGTCGCATGAGGACCAGGCCGAGATGGCGGCCCCTATATGGGGGCAGGATTGAATGCGCAGAACATGGTTTGAGGTGTAGGGCCGCGGAGTATATTGTTTTTCAGAAAGAACTCCTTGTGAGTAGCTTTTCCAACTCTTTAACCTTTGAGGATTTGTTTGTTTATATAACGGGGGGCTGGAATGGGGTTGATGTGGGAACTCACGAGGAACATTCTGGGATTTGTACATCAGCCTGGCAGCAGGATCCGGGGAAGGAATGCGTCCAGGTGAACATCGTGCCAAAAAAGCTTCTTCAGTAGGACATCCGTCTGCGACATGGGTTTCATTATGGCTTTCCATGTCAGCTTGGGGCGGGCAGGCTAAGATTCCTCAACCAAAACCTCCGCCACACATTGTCACTAACATACATCACTACAACTTAATCAAAAGTGGATTACCGAAACGTTGATGGCAGGAGGAAAGCGTTGAACATCAGCACCGCACGCTAAGGGCAGCTCTGCAGCCGGGAGGGGTGTTTAGGCTTTAGGCCATTGAGCTTAGGATTAAGGATTTATTGTTCAGTGGGGTAGGGTTGCGGGACATAAAGCTGGTCGGCTACTAACTGTTCATCTTGCCCGTACTTTCTTAAAACGTACACTTTCTGAAGGACACTCTTAGGGCCATTTGTTCGGGAGTTCCATGCTTGACTGGGGAGCATGAGTACTGACACAAGGCCCAAACCCTAGATCTTAAGCCCATACAAGCCCTTTCTTGGCCTCGCATGATGTTTTTTTTGGGAGCCTAAAATCTAGTTTCCCGGCTGTGGAGGTGCCGGTGTTGCAGGCGCGTCGAGGAGGCCGGAGTCCAAGGATTTTGCGAGATTGTGTTTAGGAGCTGGATCGGACATAGGATCTACGGATTAGGGTTTCAGGATTGGAGATAGGATTTTCGGATGAGTGTGTAAGGATCTGTATTGGGGATTAGGGTTTAAGGATTGGGTTCAAGTTTAGTTTAAGGATGTGCTGCAGAGATTAGGGTTTATGGGTTGGGTTTAAGGATTAAGGTTTTGGGTTTAGGGATTAGGGTTTGGGACAGGGCTTGGGGTTTAGGGTTGAACTAGGGCTGGAGGGTGCGCTACAGAGGGTCCGTGGCTGAGGGCTTAAGAAATAGGGGAGGAGTGCCCCAGGATTCACAGACGGGATCTTCTCAGCAAATGAGGACTTTATGAAGCCGAAAGTATCCTTACGATTGAGCCTTGAAATTAAGGGCGTGCCCTGAGAGCCTTGTGCTTTGGAAGCTGACGTGGGGTTTGCCACTGGAAGCATTCTGCTCGGTTCCTCCCACATCCAGACTAGACTTAGGAGACCCGGTAAGGACATTTCCAACTTCAGCTCATGCTTTCGGACCATGAAAAATGACTCAAGAATGGGATAGCAGAACCCCTCTTGCGGAGGTGGCGCCTTGTAGTTACTGCTGGGCATTATACACACTTGACCTACCTGGTTGGGAGAGAGGCTCGTGGGATGCCAACTGTCCCTGTAAGCCTTGAAGCGATATGGAGGGTCAAGGATTCGGGAAAATTCGAGACTTCCAAGCCTGCACGAAATATCTCACAGGTTAAGGCCTCAAAAAATCAACAAGCCACAAGATCTACGAGCCCGAAGCCTTCAACCGTCAACCCTCAAACCCAAAGCCTCAAAAATTCAACCAGTGGCGCTTCTTGCCCAAACAGTGCTAGGCCAGCTGTGAACTTATCGAGTGCGACGGTCGCAAGGCCTCCGTCCGGGTTGGAGGACGAGGGTTGCAGGTTAAGAGTTGAAGTGTAGGGCTGGGTTTGGGTGCGTAGGGCTTGATTTTGGAGTTTACAGCAGAGCTCATGGCTCAGGCGTTCTGCGTGATTTGGATTTTTAGTACTTATGTCTTAGAGTTTGGAACAATGCATTGGGCTCAGAGTTTGTGGCCTGTGGGTAGAATTTTGGGCTTGTTTGTCATGTTGGGTTTGGGTTCCATTCTGTTTTATCGGCTAGTCGTTGTCTTTTACATTCAGCTTATGGTTTGACGGTCTTATGGGGTTCAGAAGTTGGGGTGCAGCTTTGATGGCTTTTCTGGGCTTAGAATGGCTTCCTTGAGATCCGTTGAAACTTAGGATCGAATGCCTACCGTGGCTTCGTGGCCTGTATTAATTTGCTTCACAGTCAGAAAGCTATGTTGAGACACAAGGTTCTCCAAGGTTTTACAGGTCTAGGCTGCGGGCGAAGGTTGCGGTGTGGAGACTTCAGAGATTGTGCAGGATCTTCTTGACTGGGCGCTTCAGGTGGCGCAGGAATGAGATTTGGGACACGTTGCAGATCTGAAGAGGGTTCGCCAGAGAGTTTAGCTTCCAGAGGTTGGGAGCAGTCAGGTCCGATGGCTTAGGCTCTTTGCAGCTTGGGCCCTACTGTGAGGATGTCAGGGTGCGGCGGCGGTGGCAGAGCGGAAACGAGCGTGTTGGGTAGACTCGACGGCCTCGATTTTTAGGTGCATCCCAGGTCTTTTCTGCACCCAGCACCCAAAGTCCGGCAGCATGCCCTGTTGACAACTAGTGCTTCGAACACGCTTTATCAACATCGGGTTCAGCAGCTGTTCCGTGGCAGCATCCCACATATCAAAAGAAATCACTGCTGCTACGGAATGGCTCGCGTTCCTCCATTTAGCGTTCAGGGGTGTTTGAGTACTCAGTTTGGGGAGCTGGCTCTATTGGTAACTGTTCGGCTTGTTCAGCACTTCTTCTTGGAGGCGTCAGTTGGTACCTCTGACTCCACTTGCAGTTGCACCTGATGATTCGCTCCGATGTCCACCTTTTTCTTTGTATGCCTCCCAGCAGGCACTATCTTGGCAGCTGGTTGTGTCGCGACCCGAGTCCAGCATCCACTTCTTGTTGACTTAGTTGAGTAGATGCAGATACCCTGAAGCCTGGAGCAGCACCAATATGATCTCTTCAGAAGCCTACAATTGACATAGCAACTATCCAAGGTCCTATCCAACTTACTAGGTAAGACTTAGATGGGCATGCTATAGCCTTCGTGGCGGTTCAGGATATTGGGTTGACGGCTGAAGGACTGGGCGCCAAAGTGGCAGATGTTTCCTGGTGATTTTGAGACCATTCCGACTTGGGGGATGTCCAGGAGTACCAACTCTGTGACATCGTTGGAAGCCTGGAATACATGAAACGTTAAAGGTCTTGGATACTAGCTGCTACCGCTTTACACGGCTCTTCCACGCAAGGGCATGTCTCAAAACGGTACTACATAGTCTCTTGGAGTAGCCCGTATCATCGGCCCCTGAAGACCCTGTAGCTGTAGCTCTCTCAACTAACCTTCTCCATACAAGGTTGAAGGCTGCTCAAATGTTGAGAAGCCACCAAAAACCGCTATGGAAAACGGATTTTGAGAAGTACTGCATACTGCGGCAGGACGAAAGTTCGTCGCACCACTGCATCCTTGCAAAGTTCATGCTGAAAACTCCCTGCCCCCGTAGACTCCTCCACCAAGTCCTCCGTCCGGANNGATTAATTCCTCCGCTAGCCAGGCCAGTGAAAACGCACTCTCCTGTACACCGCGTCCTCGGCAACATGCAAGTCGGCAAATGTGACGAATCTTTATCCCTGTGATGTAATCCTTAACAGGAACTCCTGTAGTCCTGCAACAGTCACAACACATCCCTCCGCTCACAAAAGTGATCCTCAGTGTCACAGACGGCAGATACAAGGATTTCTGGCTACTTGATCTGAAGTGCGGCGTAGGTCTTTGTATTTAGAGTTTGAGAGCTAGGGCTTGATGTTCAGGATGCGGGGTTTAGGATTGCATTGCGTGCAGCAGTCACCAGTTGATGGATGAAGAATGGAAACACCAGTCTCTGCAACACTCATCCTGTCTGGGCTACCTCAGAGGCCTTTAATGTCAAGCAAGCACCAAGACCTGAATTTTCAACGGAAAGCTTTCGGCATCACTGAGGCCGGTATCATCTGCAGAGGCGGAGGCCTGTGTTTGTTGCTTCTTCTTTTACTTTCACTAACTCGAGATTTACTCCGTTTCTTAGTATTCCAAATGCTTCTCTTCCATTTGCCAAAATCATCACCTTCGTTTCCAGCAATCATTGTTGCTTCGGGATTTGTTTTCATGGCGACTTCAGGCTGTAGTACGTGAACCCTGTACGGTACGTCCAGTCTTTTCTGAAATGTGCCGCAGTAGCTGAGCTACTAGTACTAGGATGCTGAACGCAGCAAATGGCTTCACCTTCCAAAGCCGTGAAGTTCAGCAACTCCTTCCTGCATCAATGTGGTCACTGGCCTTTCACTGCCAGCAGAGGCTCATACTCCTTGCTGCCTTGTAGGGAACTCGGGCTGCACGTTTTCTCACCTTGAAGCCCCCAAGCCGTAGGCTGGTGATTTAAAGTTGAAGTTGAAGTGTCTGTCCTGAAGCTCAAGCTCTAGAACTCTAGAACTCTGAAATTTGGGCCTCCCTCCTGTGAAAATCCCGGAGCTCCCCTAGAACGATCCCTGATGAGGCCTTCCTGGGGTAGATGAACCAAACTCGGCCTCTATTGCATACATGAGGTGTTGACTAGGCTAGATCAGTGTTCTGGAAACATGCGGGTGGACATGGGACCCCAACCACAGCTCCTAAGTGGACTTTCTTTGGTGCAAGTACATGGTCGCCATTTTACAAACAGCTGGTACTTGAATCAATTGTAATGATCAATATCCTGAATCTCTGGAAAATTCTCACATGATCCTAGGTGATCTAATTTTGGAACCCCTTTGATCTGCTATTCCGATGCCAACCTTGGCCAAGAGGTTGCCACATGAAGGCCTAGATTGGCTTGCTGCTAAGAAGCTTAGATTGCGCTACTACAATAGGGGTTCAATGTTCAGCATTCTATACATTACCATACTGGATAATGTAATGGAAAAGAAAATGGAACGTGGCGGTAGATGATAGGACTTCCTTGTACTGGTAACTTCGTTTAAGTTTCTTTTTAGCAGCCCAGTACAGACACCTAGCCTGCAATTGAGGATAATAACTTTTCCCTATTGAGCTGCTGAGTAAGGGAGACTCTTCATGCAATTTTTTGGAGATCCTCAACGTACAAGGTTGCCATGGAACCCAAGCTGCCGCCAAATTTGAGGCCTGAAATTGGTACCCCCCCCCAATACATCTCGAATGCTGTGTACCCACAGCCTCGGCGCATCCCAAGCCCACACCCTGAAGCCCCATCGACCTGAATTCCAAGCCTGTCTTCGAAGGATGATGGGTCCATTGGCAGAAAGTCGCTTTTCTGCCAAGAGTTAAGAGCTGTCAAGGGGCATGACTCAGAAAACCGGTCGGTCTTGATTTTGAGGGATGTTTAAGGCTGACACGAAGCCCGCATATTTATCGCGTTCTTTTTCCTCTGGGTTTTTGGAAGCTACTGCGTGCGACCAGACTTTTGTGGTAAGCTGAGCTTGGGGTGTCAGCACTCTAGGGCTGCGGTGATGAAGCTGACGCTGGACAGAATAGGGCTGTGCAGAAAAATGGGCACAAGGTTTGGGAGTTCGGGATTCGGCTCCAAACTTTCCAACTGTGATCCAGGTTTCTTTGCGCTCTGACAGTGAAGATTATGCCGCATCGTTGGATTGTCCGTGGTAGGCGCGCCGGCTGCAGACCCTAAACCCTGAACTCAGGTGGGGCCCACAGATGCTGTGGTTACCCTTTGAGCGTGGGACCCAGCAATTAGGTTGAACAAAGAACAGGGTTCAGTGTTTAGGGTTGAGGCTCTGAGGAGTACGTAATTATGTGCGTGCAGAGAAAGACAAGACTTTGTTACGTGACTTTCAGAACTGCTGTGGTTTTCCCCGTGCCAAAGTATCTAGGGGAAAAATCAAGTGGAGTACTTTTCTCGAGTTTGTCTAGCTATCCTGGATGACATACTGTATCACAACTAGACTTGATTTGTTCAACGAGGCAGGAGTAGCAATCTTGACCTGGTGTTCAAGACGTTGCATGGGATCCTTTTGGCGTGTATCAATAGTGTTTGTATGTAGAGGAGCTTTACGCATCTTGTCAGAATGTGTGGCAAGCAGCCCCTCAGTGAATCCACAACAATAAAACAAGCCCCGTGCCTTCAAGGCATGAAGTGTGGACTTGGGTTCAGGACGCAGATTTACGATGCGCTACATGTCGGCAGTCGAGGTTGTTGCCCTCAAAATTGTGATTTCTAGTGCTGGTGCAGACTCCAACAATCCCCTCCCCCCCAAACAGCAAACCACAATGCTGAGATACCTTCACACAAACTGATGATGATGTAAAGATATTTGTCCAGGCAAACCTGAACCCTAAACCCCGAGGCCCGCTCTGAATACCAACATCGAAATTGTAAACTCCTAGACCTTAGGCCCCAAGGCCCTGAATTTCAGCCTTAAGCACCCTAACCCACGACATGTATAGCCGCAGCAGGTTACGTGGCTCATCGGAGTCTGGCCCTCACCAGGCGCGGCAACTCCCCAGCAAACTCTTCGTGCCGGGCTTCCATAGGGCTAAGCATGTTGGGTTTAGGGGCTTGGGGTTTGGAGCTAGGGGTACGAGGCTTGAAGCTTTGTAGTGTTCAGATCAGGGTATGTCAAAAACATGGGACTTCCCTTGCAGCCTGTGTAGGGCCTCATTTCAGGTTCCATGTTAGTTCGGGAGACGTAGGAATCC
Source organism: Symbiodinium pilosum (assembly GCA_905231905.1). Taxonomy (NCBI): domain Eukaryota; class Dinophyceae; order Suessiales; family Symbiodiniaceae; genus Symbiodinium; species Symbiodinium pilosum. The sequence goes on from CAJNIZ010043905.1 coordinate 152,276, forward strand.
TAAGTGCTGGGTCCGTGACCTTCGCTTGCCCGCCCGCGGTCGCTAACCACACCATCCATGCCCAAACCATAGTAGCGTCCGAGCTGCACCTGCGTACCGTTACCAGAGCATCCGTGCCCGAACCATGATGCCATCCATGCCCCAACTGCATACAGTCACCAAAGCATTCATGCCCAAACTATAAAATTTCGTGTTCCGAGAGCATACGGTCACCAAAGCATCCATGCCCAAACCATAAAACTTTCGTGTTCCAAGACCATACGGTCACCAAAGCATCCACGTTCGTGCTACAAGGACATACGGTCACCAGAGCACCCATGTGGCAACAATCAATGTTTTTCAATTGCTTCAGAAACTTGGTGTTTCCCCGACGTAGACGGAGAATGTCTGCATGGCATGAAGCGCTGCGCCTGCCAGCAAAAGGAAATCTGCCTTAACGGACGACTTCCTCAAGGCTGTGTGGACCTCATAAAGATTAACGGCCGCATTCTCGCAACAACCGAAATGCCCAGATTTTTGAGTTTTCTTCTAGATGAGGTCCTTCCAAGTCGTACACGGGAAGCATGCAGTCCTGGAAACTCTTCCCCTGCCAACGAAAAATGATGCGTGCCGCATTCGTCTGGGGCAAACGGGGTTGATGTGTCCTAATTGCTATAGGAGGAACTGCTGGGTGTAGACCCTGCTGGTATGGACCTTAGCTGAGGCCTTGATAGCGGCTAGCATCCTCACCCGGATCCAGTTGCCAAGGGGTCTTCCCGTGATCCGCAATATAGCGTACATGGTAAGACTCCTTCAAATTTGAAAAGTGTTCCGTGCTTTCGGGACGCCTACCTGTAATATGCTCTTCTGTTGAGATGGGAATGAATTACAGCTAAGCTGCAGTGTGTGCTTGGGTTTTCAGCAATCTCAAACGTTGAGCCTTCAATCTCAGGCTTGAATCCGAGAATTGAAGCCTGAGATTGCCACGGCGGTGTGAAGACTATTCTTACCGGTGGTGCCGAGGAACGGAAAAGAGAATAGAAACTGCCACAGGAACCAGCGTTTCTGTTGTCGGGACGGGCGTTGTATAGGGCAGGAAACAAAAGGATCCCTGTAGTCATCCTTAATATTGGTGCTTGACAGTCTTGCCAGCCTTTATATTCCCTTCAATCGACCAGGAAGACGAGAGCTAAGGAACCTCCAGGGAAGGGGCGATCCCTGACATGTCTTTCCTGCAGATTTCCCAGGGACCCTGACCACGCCGTAGGTTGCCCAGAACCCGACAAGCAGCAGCGCCCAAACCTCATAGCTGAGAAATCCGTCGATCCCAGAAATCTCACCACAGCGAAGACGCATCAGCAGCATCATTGACCCCCCAAGTTCAAGCCGCCAAGCCCCAACATCCCAAACTTGAAGCTCAACATCCGCAATCAACAGATTCGTACGTAGTATGTTAATATGACTAACTGGTCCATATGCAAGAACAATCAGCAATACCAAAAGACTCGGGCTCGTCCTCATACAACTTCTAGATGATCGATACGTATCCCTTGCTTCTATACAGTCGCTACATAATACAGAAAACGCTCCATACATACCACGGAACACCTCTTGCAAACCCTACACACCCCGCATAGAACCTCCACGGAGAATGCGCAGATCCCTAAACCTTGGAGCCCAACTCCCTTCATTCGCAGAGACTTTAGCGAGGTGGAGCGCCGACCTCTGCCTGAGGACTCGCTGACTCGGATAGATTTCTGTTCAGGGTCTCAGGGATCAGGGGCTCTCGGGCCTGGCAGGAGTTCTGTCAGCGCGCTCCAGGGTTTAGGGTCTACAGTTTCAGGCTAGAGGTTCACGGCCGTAAGGTTTAGGGTTGCTAGGCTCCGGCAACTAATAGGAAGAGGATTTTTCAAGAACCCTGCAATGACTGTTGTTGAAAGGAGACAGGAGGTAACTTGGGCCAAGGATGGGTGCACATTGACTTGAACATCATCAATTAAGTCGTCTACTTCAGGCGAGCATCCCCTAAGCCCGTAACTCCGTTCTAGCCAGGTTCAGGATGTGTATAAAGATCTCCCTTCAGGGATGTAAACAAACTTGAAGCCCTAGGCCTCGACTCCAAATCTCTTGGCCTCAGCTCTTAAGCCTAAAACTTTGAACCCTACATCCCCAAACCCTCAACCTAGATCTCCAAAGCCTTGAGCTCTGAACCCCTAAGCTTTAAAAAGTTTGGAAACCTAAACCCCGACGCGTCCATTGCGAAACGGCACCGATGCATGCTATTCGCATCATTTTCCTGCGTTCCGAGGATTCGAACGCTAGTTGTTGCCGGGCTTGAGGCGGTTTTGCTTCAGGAGACGCCCCAACATCAACCTGACAGCCTTCATGCTCCCTGCTAGTTCCAAGCGAGCCAAGACGGTACACATCGTGCATCAGTTCCGGGTTAGCTTTCGGCATTTGACCAGACGCGCACACCGCACGACAGGGCGGAAGTGCTTGCTGGAGGTATTTCCAGCAACCGTCGATCGTCCCAGGATGCGCTTGCAGCGCTGGCTTCCTGCCTCTGCGATACATCTGTCGCTGCACAAACCTGCCCATGAAGATTATAAAGCTCGGCGCAACCTACGCATACCCGGCAGACTGAGGAGCGCGTTCTGAATGCGGCAGCTTGGGGACTTCAAGGCGTGGCAACACTGCGGTGTGCCTTTTCCGAATCTTTACAGTAGTTCAGCTAAAAATTAGAAACTAAGAAAAAGCCGTGTGGAAGCAATATACAGAAATTTTCCTGAAAGCTGGAGAAGGTTCACCTGCACGCAACTCTCCGCCCCTCAACCCCCTAAAACTACAGTGGACGAACGCTAGGAGTGTGGGACTGCTACAGGGTTCTTCTTGTGAAAGAATGCTTAAGAATGTTTGCTTGTCAAATGTACGGAATTACCCGCAGCCCCCCCCATCCTAACGTGTTCGGCAACAAACTGCAGGTGGAAATCACCAAGCTGGCCGAGCCGCTGTGGACCTGCTTATAAACTGCAAGCTCCATCTTCAAACCCTCCCTGTACACATCCTGGTAGAAATTGCAGAGAGAGAGAGAGAGAGACAGAGAGAGAGAGATGTTTACGTACACCCTTGCGACAACCTTACAAAATCTTTTGAAGCGTTTTTCTTATGACAGTAGGTTTCTTGAGGTTTTGAGATCTTGGCTTCTGAAATGAAGGATTGGAGCTGTCATGGTCGTCGATGGCTGTGGGTTAGGGCCCGAGTCGCCACATCACACGGGTCAGTTAGGGATACTTTTCGTGTGTTGAGGCAGTGGGGTCCAACGTTTTGGCTTCAGGTTATATGGGCTTTGATGGGTAGCAGGTATTGCCATTTGGGCAATAGTGAAGCGAGCGCTTGCAAATTCCAGGGCACATGTCGTGGCTTCGATGCTAATTTTTGGGGTTGCATTTTTTTTAATGGTGCTTTTTGAAGGGGCTGGCAAGATTGTGTTCAAGGGCGTAATTTCGTTATGCAGAGTTGATAGACATGGTCTGCAGGTTCTTGCAAAGCGCGCCCGAAAGTCTTTGTTGCAAACTGTAGCAAAAGGCGATCTTCCCTTTGCATAGCCTTCAGATAGGCATACCAGCCAGATTGCTCAGTCCGTCGTAAAGAATTGGGTGATTCTTGTGTGCTCGTGGGATCTGCAGGGTTCAGATCCTCAGGCGCATGGCCGGTCTTTGAGACTTTAGTCTAGGTAGGGCTGCTCTGAAGGCTTCTAGAATTCAATGAAGGTCCTAGTACGACAGGTAGGGTTGCACCTAGGGAGTAGGCCTTATTTGTCAACTCACAAGTCTTTAGAACTCTTGTTTGAGTACTGAACGGTGCCAATTTTGTTGGGCTTCCCAGTACATGCTGATGTAGTTGCGCATCTCCTGCATGAAGCCTGAATCCCTGGCCAGTGTTTGGCCCCAATTTCTGTAGCAGATGCAGGGTGGAGAAGCACCAAATCCTAAACCCCAGGCCCTTAACCCTAGCTAGACATAAAGCCTAAAGCCTACACACTGGGTCCCTGAGCCCTAAACCGATTATTAAGTAGACTCGGAGACGTCATTCTCCAGAAATCCAAATGGGGCGCTGAAAAGACGGTATGCGGGGATGTAGAGAATTAGATATTTAGGGTGTGCACTCCTCCAGAACAAGAAGGATAGGTTCCTTTCTTGGAGTGGCTGGGGACCTTCCAGTTTGATCTCTCAAACAGCATATTGTGTGTGTGGTGCTCTTGCGATTTGGTTGAAACTTTTGCTTCCAGCACGATCTGCTGTGTCCCATAGACATTCCCAAGCACTTTGAACCTGTTTTGTTTGGATTCTCACTCTTGATGACGCGTGTTGTGGCTCCCAACCTGGAGTAGGCAAAACTGCTCACCAAACAAACATGAGAAACCCTGACAGAAACCCCAGTGGAAACCCCAACGGAGGGAGTCCATACAACATCTAGTGACAAGCCTCGTGACTTTCTTAGAGGGGGACTTTATGACAGGGTTCTTTGTTTCGGGGGAACTAAATCCTAAACCGTAACTGCACCCGGATTACTCTCCGGCGAGTGGGGAAGGCTCACGACGGCCAGCGGGTGAACGGTTGGCTTGCGCCCTAACATGCTCAAGGATCCAGGATTGAAGTACAGGGGGTTTGGGGAGTTTCCAGACAGTATTCCAGCACACCTTAGTGGCCCTGGAGTCCACATAATTTGGCCGTAATGGTCATGCTGGGCAAGAACTCCGAAGCAGGCTATAGAATTTGTTTCGCCAACCCCGGCCCGCCAAGAGCGGCTAAAGGTTCGGAACTCGGAGGTGTTGAAGCCGAAAAGCCTGACAATTCAAGGTCTACAGTCGAAGCCTTGCAACCCTGAATCCCCTTTTAGTTTAAGCTCTTCTAAGTTTTTAAATCTAGGGTGCTGTACGGGGATGTAAATCAGGGATAAAATGGAGTTTTACATTGGGATCTTGTAGGGATCATGTTGGGAAAGTCCTAGGTACTGATTTGTAGACTGCGAGCCCTAGCCCGCTTATCACAGCACGCAGGTACAACCTAAGCCTTTGACCCCTAATCCCTGATTCAGTTGACAATGGTTGATTCCAAAGTTGTGAAGAGGCCTAAGCGTCTATTTCTTTAGCTGTAGTAGCTAGCCTCAAGCCTGAATGGCCCTAAGCTACCAATCTAAATCCCTAGAGCGTTGTTTATACTCAATAAACGATATGTAGACCCTACACCCAACCCTAGACCTCAGATTTCATGAATCGCCCAAATCCTCAAGCTTCCTTTGAGGATAGACCTCGGGGGCGAGGGCCTGCTAAATAGCCGATGGGGTGCTGGCTTCTGGAGGAAGGGGGCTGTGTGTAGGGGGTTAGGGGGTTTGGGGGTCCCGGGTTCAGGTGTTTAGCGTGTATCGGGTTACTGGGCTTGATGGTAGTGTTGGCTACTGGTTAGTGTAGCCCCCGCCCCCCAAAGAAAATGGGTTCCCATTGAGGAAGGTGGGGTATCCCGCAAACACATGTGGACTGTAGCTTTAAATTCAATGGGAGGGATCGGGAAAAAGCTCAGAAGGGTTTTAGAAAGCATTCAGAAGGGTTTCAGGAGCTCAGAGTTTCAGTAAGGTTTCGGAGAGGTTTCAGAGGGGGTCCAGAATGCCTCAGAAGGTTCAGATCTGTAGCCCACTCAGCTCAGCAATCCCAGGCCTCGCAGACCCAGGCTCCTCAGGCACCTCAGAAAGAATTCTGCATGAGGCTGGTTAGAAAGCAAGTTAGTAAGTATTCTCCCTGCCTATTCCAAACAATTGAGAGCTGAGCAACTCCACGCAAATCAGCACCCCCCAAACGAATCGAAGGGTGCCAAATAATTTCGCCGAAGCTTCGCACACATCAGAACCCCCACGCCAATTGGATTCGATATAAAAAGGATTTGGGCCTCAGGGATGGTTGCGGACGTTGGTTCTATGAGGATTTAGGCTGTAGGGTTCAGCATCCAGGGCATGGGGTTCAGGATTTAGGTTGAGGGTTGAGTTTAATCAGGGCTAAGGATTCCAGGAATTGGTCCAGAACTTTGATAGGTTTTGATTTTTTTGTGTTCAGGATCTAGCGGTAAGGGTGGGGCTCACTTTAGTTTGACAGAGTATGTTGGATGTGGACAAGACAGATTTGTACAGAATCCATGCGTAACCCTCAGAATAAACTATTTGCTTACCATCCTCATATGAAGCTGGGGTGTCTGAGGGTATCCCATTTCAAGAACGCCACATGTAGAAGTTGTTTCGTTTCTATAAGACCCCGCAACGTCACGAACGCTTGTACAGTCCGTTCTCGCCCTTTTTTGGAAGGCATTCACAACTAGTTCATCTGTAGAGGTTTGAAGGCATCAGTCGCAGGAATGCGCTGAGGGTCAAGCCACGCAAGCCCAAAGACTCGATCTTGTATCAGCAGGTTTTGCCACATCCCTGCTCGCGCCACGTCCTCAAGCCTAAGTCTCCAGGACTTAAAACCCATTTCGAGACCCGAACTTGCATGGACTTAATGAATATTTACACGACAAGGAACAAAGTTGAACCATCTGCTTCAAACCCAGTGCATTGGAGGATCCCAGATGGCGGCGATCCCAAATTCATCATCGTTGGCATCAATAGCATGGCCATGGCCCAGGGGGTAGCAGCTTTAGAATTCAGGATATGAGTGAAGGTTAAGAGTTTCTGGTGTAGGATTTAGGGTCTGAAGGTGTGGGGTATTGGGTGTTTGGGTTTTGATTTGAAGCATGTGGAGTTTAGGGCGCAGGGGTTGCGCGGCTTCAGGTTTGAGGTTTAGGGGAACCTGGCTAATGAGGCTGGAATGAACACGCTACACTTAAACCCTTGAACTCGTCACAAGGCCTGTAGGTTGAACAGAATGCCGCATGTATGCTCCTCCTGCCAGGCTTCTCAAGCTTCACTTGAGTGGTGTCATATTTGGGTATACTACCAGGCCCAAGCTATAGCAGGACTATACATGTTCGTTTTGGGTATAGTACTGTAGCTTACACGAATACAATCTTACCTGGTTCGAACATCAAGATACTACACACTTGAAGGCTTGTGGGTAACCGGCCAGTAGTGGTGGGTCAGAATTAGTAGAACCTAGGCTTTAACCTACTGTACCTTATTGGAACTTTCAGTCAATCATGGCAGATCCTCCAGCATTTTTTCAGTTTGTGGTTTGCGGCTTGCAGTTGTAGGATTGCGACTTTAGCAGGCATGATGGGTTTTTGAATTTGGGCAGAGATCATATGTCCAGCAGGCTCCACATGCTCCCAATTGATCATAGGGCCGGCGAGTAGTGGTAGGGTTACCACAGGAGGCACGGTGAAATACAGCGACCTCACCCTGAGAAAGCACAAATGACAGTTGGCTGAGAAAACAGTCGCCTGGTTTCAGGCTGTGGCATGATGTTTGACAACGAAAGACCCTGAACCCCACACCCCCTGGCACTGAGGCAGCTGTGCGTTCACACCATGACATTCACCCTTAACTTTACGAGCTTCCCGCTCAGTCAGCTAACCCGAGAAGCAGCCAGGCCCTCCAGACGTTCGGCCGCACCATGGTGTTGGGCTGGAATTCCTTTGCAGTACACCTCAACCTCTCGGTGCGAACAGCCTTGACGAACGTTCCAAAGCCATGACCTAAAAAGGCAGAAATAGCGTTGACTGCAATTTCGGGCCCCCTACCCCAGACATCCTGACATGGATACATCCCCACTCAGCGCAAGAACATTGACACAGGTCCCGCCAAATCCTTTTGAGCAGGCTCCACATTCACTGAGCGGCCTAGAGACTTTTCAGCCGTCTCTGCGCAGAGACTCCTTCCACGTCGAAATCCAAGAAACCTGCGGCTGCATGCACAACGTCGGCAGCAGTGCGGTGTCGGGCAGGAGTTCCTTGCATTTATTGGCTCCAGGTGCCCCGGCTAGGCCCAGAGCGCTGGACCCTGCCGATGGCCTGGAAGTCAGCTCAGCTAGTGCTAGGGTAGCATGTTTTAGGACTGTGGGGGTGGGAGGACTCCATCTTCTCTACCATCCAACATGCTTCCAAAAACTCGCGGACACTCAGCCCTAATGCTTGAACCTCTTCCAAACCCTGGCTCCTGAATCGTACAAACCCTAAACCCTGCAAGCGTTACGCCCTGAAGACCCTAAGTCCGTAAACCCTGAACCCTAAACACACACACTAAACTCTAAAAACAATAGACCCTTGCAAGCCATAAGTCTTTAATCCTAAATCCTCAATCCCAAAAAGCCTAGTGCCCTACCGAAAGTCTAAACCTGGCTGAGGCCCACCTACTTCGGCTCAACACGGAGACTGCGACGTTCGAAGCGTCAGACCCAAACTATGAGAAGTAGTTTCACTCGTGGTTATAGGGGTTATGCAGGAACCACTGTAGGAAACCGATCCTCCACTCCCTACGAACCACCGGTTTGGAAAGTGGAAGTTTTGAAGGATTCCCAAGTTGAGGGCCAGGAGTTTGCGGTTTGAGGCAAGCCTAAGTTATAACTAGGTAATATCTTACAGCGTCATACTTGCTACCATAGATGATAGTCGTGTGCTTGGTCAAGATCGCCAAACATGTGATTTGGCCTGGAGTGAAGGGTTTGGGGTCCAGACTTTCACCCTGAGAGTTCTGAGGTCAACGGGTATCATATGCCTGACCATCATGAACGCATGTCTTGTTATCATCATAGCAGGTATGGTCGTTTGTGTTCTCTCCATTGCGATCTGCACAGAGCTGGTTGCCATTGCCCTGGTGATGCTGCAATACTTGCTATTGTGATACCCAAAGCCCCCAACGTCTTCAACCTGAGCCCCCCTCAACCCCCAAACCCCTAAACCTTGTTCCTCGAAGCCTTTTTGCTAACTGGAGGTCATCGCCAAGCGAACAGCTAGCGCAAGTCTTTCGGACTGGCAGGCGGCGGGGGCGTAACTTTTCTGTTCTAAAGGCTGAGGATTGAGGGTGTAGAGCTATCACCAGATTCCTGGTGATCTTGGACCTAGGGCCGTTGGTGATTGGACAAAACGCAGGGTTTTCCGGATTTCATGTGCTTGTGGGTTGCTGCTTTGCATGAATTCACCTTGTTTCCCATGCTGGGAACCCTCCAGCCGAGCTTTTTGAGCTAATGTCATAATCCACTGACTAGATTGACCACGGAAGTATCCCAGGGCACTTCAAGCAATCTGCAAGCGGTTCCTCAACTTGGGAGTCCTTTTTAGGAATCCCCTTTGCTCCATCGTATTTTGTCATACATGTAGAAATACATTGATAGCTACATAGACCGCGAGATAGATAGAAAGAGAAAGGTGCCATGCCCAGCCCCCAAGCCTGAGCCCGGCCCCGTTTCTTGCAAACACAAACGGTAGCTTTCAAAAATAGAGTCCCTTATAGTACCCTCGATATCCCGTAATTCTGCAAAGAGGTTTGCCCCTAAACTGAAGTCTGCTTGGGAGGGCAGGGGGTCTTGTCAAGTATACAACGAAAAAGCAATCCCTATTACTGGCCTACAGAGACCCCGGACCTCAAACCCTAGTAGCATAGTAGCTTCCATTCTTCCTCCATCAGTTTCCAAGTCCGCATGACCCTCCACATAATCTAACTACATAGCTTGAAACCTGCATATACGTATATGCGCCTATGAACCGCACTTTCAACTTTCTTCTCTAGGTCATTTTCCGCTTGACTTGCCCTCTGATTTGCGATTATGTTATAGGTATCCACCCGAATCCTTGACACCAAAATCTTAACCCCAGACCCTAGGCCCTAAACCCTCAAGACAAAATTGACTTACCTTTGCTTCGGGTCCCAATTCTCATCTTCCCAAATTTATTCTTGGATTTCAATTTCAATCAAAATGACTCCCCAGACCTTAAGGTAATTGTCATAAACCCTAAGCCCAAAGCCGTAGTTAATTCCTGGAAGCAACTGGTAGGCTGGCAGCGCGCTGTTCCAGCCTGGCCCGATGCCCGGAAAGCTGCAGTAATGCAGGGCCCTAAATAATCGTGTGATATAGGGGCATACGCAGATATAGGGTTTGGGGTTAGGGTGTCAGATTTAGTGTTGATACTCGAAATCCTGCGTGACCTCAGTATGCCATAGTACCATAGTGCCCAAGGTTTCAGGCATTTAGGGTCATACAGGGCTCTTAGTATGCACTGCAGGGATATACATGGAAATGTTGGGATCTACAAGGTTTTAGGAGAGATGACAGATACTGCATTGTTTGGGTTTAGGACATAGGGTACTAGCTGTTTAGTACTAGCTGAATGGAGAATGACATGGACAACGAAATGACAGCTAGATCTCAAGTTGGCGTTATGAACAATGGAGAAGCAAGTGGACGAGAAAACGGAGAATGAAACGGAAGCTGCTGGGCCTATGCAGGGGCTTATTCAATGTAGGCTAGAACCTAAGTTACAACTTGGCAAAGCCCCATTGGCCTCTTGTCTTCTAATACCCCTCGAGAAATATTTCGCAATATATCTTTGTAGGCCGTAGGCAATGGGTGAATGGATTCAGGTTGAGGGTTTAGCTTTAGGGACTAGGCCCCATAAACGAATGGTGAAGGGATTGACCCTCTCTTTCCCTACTAAGCACCACATAGCCATGGGCTTGCGGGTTCTGAGTTCCGAGCAAAAAAGTTGATTTGGCCTTCTAGGCGTGAGTTCTGGGAGTTCGGGGTGTCAGGGATGAAGGGTTTTGGGGTGTTGGCATGAACACGAGTCCTCATGGTGGTCGCGTTGGTTTAGATGCGCTGCAAGCAACAGACTCACCAACAAAGGTGTGCAAACAGCATTACACCAGACACTGCACGCACAGCCGGCACACTTCAGCCGCAAATCTCCGGCTAAAATTCACAAAGTCCTCACTTGGTAAGGCTCCCACAGATTGCGCATTCACCCCGAACGCTTTTCCCTATAAACCCGAGGCAGTGATTTGTGCCCGAAGTTAATATCACACTCTCATGGAGTGACCATGCCCCCAGCCTTGGAAATGTTTCTGACAAAGCTTATTGGAGCTTAGCAAAGAGGAGTCAGATCAGGTTGCCCGAAGGATCCCCATGGATCCTTAGCATGCGAAGCTGCATTTGGAGGATTCTCTTCCGCAAATCATTGCTCACATGGGCCCTCGTCAGCGAATCCACCTACGTGGCCTCATTAAGTGGATGTCATTATGTGACCGTTCCCTTGAGACTCCGTCAGGGTAAGGGGTGTGGCGGTTTTCTAGCCTACCAGCAATCGCCTAAGGCTCTCACTGCCTTCTGGCCTCAAGGTTAGAAAAAAGGTTTAGAACGCAGCTTGTCACATTGTCTCCGCCGGTGCACTAAGAACGAAGTCGGTACAGGATCCCAATAGATTGCATGAGGAATCTACACCTTCTAACAGGGAAACATCCTACGTTTGGCTCTTGTGTGTGTGTATACATAGTTTGCACAGCTTTCCTGCACCTTCCGTACTCAGAGCTTTAAAAACGATAGCTAAATGACTACTGGGTCAGCAATGCCACCTGGCTGCTGGTGCTGGCGCCCCAAGGGCATGTGGCACAATCGTAAGCACGTCGTCCCACAACTAAGCCCTAAACCTACCCCACTCCCACCAAAGCTTTCCAGAGTCGCGAAGCAGCCAGGTGGCTGTCAGATCTGGCAGCCACTCGTTCGGGGGCAGCTTGATCCTAACTTCAGGGACCCATACCCTACTCAAGCGGGCAAATCCTCATGCCAAGGGTGCCAGGGCTTGGTGAAGTCTTAGAAAAGCTCTTTCTCAGCCTCTGTCTCTGTCTTTGTGCTTCTCTTTCGGGTAGCCGTCTTCCTCCAGCACGCACCTTCCTCATCCTTCGTCCACGTTGCGCCGGCTGAGCAAGGCTTGTCAAATGGGGGTCGCATGGCCAAGTGGAAGCCATCATCTGGAAACATCCCGACACCTCTATCCCTAGGCCTATGAGCGATCCCACAATTTGTCACACTGCCCTAAACAAGGAGCCATCATAAAGTTCACAGCCAGGCCGTAATCCTCCTTCAGCCGGAATCCTCAGTGTCAAGGATGACGCCAAGACTCCACTACCCTGTCTCCTCTTTAGCCCCTAAACTCAACAACTTTGACCTTGCACCTGAACATCACATGGTTGTTGCTCTATCCTTTATCTAGTCTTTCTATGACTGCCAGTACGGCTGCCCAGCAGTGTTGTTGCCAAGGCACCGCTGTCTGCTGCGCAACTCGGGGTTGGCCTGACACAGCTGCGGAGAAACGCAAGCAACTAATTAGGTGATTCTAGAAGTTTGGTATAGCACTTCACGGGCTTCCTGCATTGCTGGAGTTTTAAGTTACGCAAGCTCCAAGATAGGTGATGCCCAACATTTTGAGTTCTCGTGCCCTTCACGTGGCACATATCTTGTACTTTGGGGGACCAAGGGTGTAGGTTTCGGGGCCAATGGTTTGGGGTGGGTTTCACCTTAAAGATTCACGAGAGAATTCGGCTTTACAGTGATTTTGAGAAGGTTATTCGGAGGTTGTGAACGGGTTGGGCAAGGTTCCTGTCACACGCCGAATAGGTTCCTGGTTGCTAGTTGTCTCTTTCTAATGACGGGCATGTGTTTTCCACTGACCTTTTGAATCTATTCAGTTCTCGGCATTTGCAGGGCTGAGGGAGGCAGGGGCTTGGTCCTCTCGTGGCTTGATTTTTTGAAAGGGTGCCTTGCGGACAGCTGTACCGGGAAGATCGCGGGCTGGGCTTCTCAATTCGGGCAGGGTTTGGAGCGCTCGGGGGCCTTATGTAAGAGATGTTTTTCAAGGGCGGCGAGTGGGCTTAAAGGTTTGTGAAGGCTTCGGGGCTCAAGGCCTGCGGTGTAGGATTATGGACGTTAGGACTTACGGGTTCCAGGCTCAAAGTTTTGTTGCAACGTTTGGAGTGCTGTGGCACAGGAACGAAGAGGTCATGCCTCGGAGTTCCCAGCCATATTTTGGGCAGGTAAAGGCATATAGGGCTAGAGGCTAGGTCTTATTCTTGGGCACCCGGCGGTCAAACTTACGGACAGTATTGTGATTGGGGGAGTCTTTAGAAATCAGAATGTACGTGTGAAACTGATCTTCACGCTCGTTCTTGTGCCGGTGCGGTGGACCAGAGATATACGGGGATTCTATGCCCCTACTAAGGATATGAGTATTCCTAGAACCCCAAGCAACGCCAACCATCAGACCTCGTTATCCGCTAACATCGAATCTTCGCCATGTGCAGTGTAGGCAAGTGGGGAAGAGTGTTGGCCAGGGTGAAGTGGGTGTTCCTTGCTAGTAGAGGTGACTGTTGGAGTCATCAAATGAAGAAGGGTGTTTTTGGTCCTCCTGCCCTTCTGCCTCACCGGAACCATATACACCCTAACCCCTTGATGAAGGTGACTGCAGAAGTTTTCAAGCTGCTTGAGGTTTGAACAGCCACTTCAACAAGCCATCTTCTCAAGACTTGATGCTTGGACTTGTCGTTTGTGGACAGAGCTTTGCCCCACTATACAGGGTCCCCATAAGAAACCTTGGATTGCTGCCTGTAGGGTTCTCTCACTATCAGAAAACCACTGTGCAACTCCTTGCCGGTTCCCTGAATAGCGCAGAGGATTCCTCTGAGTCCTGCGCAAACCTGCAGCCATCCAAAAGTCCACATCTTCCCTTTGTCTTGCTCGGTGGCAACTCTGTTTGGCTCCACAGCAATGGACACACAGACATTACGACAAGCTTGGGATTCAAAGCCCTAATCCATGAATCCGGAAGCCCTCGACTGAATCTGGTTCGGGGGTCAAACTCTACCGCTGTGTTTTTGCACATTTCACAGAATGTAATCGCGCAACGCATTATTTCACTCTTTAATGGAAGGAG